>CAUYLG010054674.1:0-90018 GCA_963573385.1 Cacajao melanocephalus | reverse complement strand
GGCCAACATGGCAAAATCCCATCTCTACTAAAAATACAAAAATTAGCTGGGTGTGGTGGTAGGCAGCCTGTAATCCCATCTACTTGGGAGGCTGGGGCAGGAGAATTGCTTAAACCCGGGAAGTGGAGGGTGCAGTTAGCCAAAATTGCGCCACTGCAGCCTTGGCAACAGAGGGATATTCCATATCAAAAAAAAAAAAAAAAGAGAGAGAGAGAGACACATGATCTGATTTTCATTCTCAGTAGACGCCCCTGGATGCCGGGTGGAGACTGGGCTGTGGGGCAGAGGAGTGGAGAGACGAGCCAGGAGGCTGGAGCTGAGGTTTCAGTCTACTCCCTACCGCCCAGTGAGGGGAGACAAAGACAGAAGTCAAGGATGGAGCCAGGGTTTGGGGCTTGAGTAACTGGATCCATGCAGGTGCCCTTGCCTGATACAAAGATAGTTTGAGCCACAGTACTCAGCCAGGATCTGGCTAGAACCCCCCTCCCCTGTGCTGCCCACCCCCTGAAGGCCGGGAGTGTTCATGCCAGCATTCAAGGACCTCCACACCCTCCCTCCTCCTGCCTCTCCATTTTGACCTCACACTTCTCCCCCCGACCCCGGCCACAGAGCTCTTCCCTCTCTCTCCTGACGTGCCGTCCTCTATCCCAGCTCCACATCTTTGCTCACGCTGCTCCTGCCCGAGGGTCCTTCCTCCTCCCTTGGCCTGAGTGGAAGCCTGAGAAGGGCTTGATAGAGCAGTGGCTCTCAAGCTAGCACCTTCCTGGACTTACATTCCAGCCGACCACCTCCTAGCATGTGATCCTAAGCACGTTCTTTAACAGGACTCAATTTCTTCATCTGCCAAGTAAGAGTGAAAATTTTAGTACCGACCATGTAGGGGTAGTTTCAGGGTTAAAGAAGCAGCACTCATTCATTTGACTCTGGAACAACAGAAATGCCAACCATGGCTAGCCAGTGTTACCTCCTAGTGGCACAGAAATGGCATGGGAGCTGGGCACGGGGGCCCATGCCTGTAATCCCAGCACTTTGGGAAGCTGAGACGGGAGGATTACTTGAGCTCAGGAGTTCAAGACAAGCCTGGGCAAGATAGGGAAACCCTGTTTGTAGACAAAATTTAAAAATTAGCCAGGTGTGATGGTGCACACCTGTGTTCCCAGCTACTCTGGAGGCTGAGGTGGGAAGATCATTTGAGCCTGAGAGGTCGAAGCTGAGTAAGTGGTGATCGCGCCACTGCACTCCACCTATGCAACAGAGCAAGACCCTGTCTCAAAAAATAAAATATAATATAAAATCAAAAATTTTTTAAACCATGGGGAAGCAACCACTCTTTGCTATCTCATATGGCTATATGGAAAGTGAAAACGTTCTGGCCCACCGGGAGGACTGTCTCCTTCATGGCCAAGTCTCCAGAGCCTCCCAGCGTCTACCCACTGGCCAGAGGAACAGCCACAAGCATGCGACCATCCCTGCCCCCTCCAAGGACTTCCTACTCTGCTTTTACAATAAGGGACCCAAAGCCCAGAGTCACACAGTGGATACGCTATGGGCAGTTCCTTCCCAAGTCTTTCTGGCCAGCGGGGCCCTGGTGATACCTGAGATACCGGATAGAGACTGGTATTTTGTTTTAAATGCAACAGGGACTCTTTGGAGGGTTTTAAGAGAGACAGAGGAGAGGCATGATCTGATTTTCACTTTTAATACAATGAAGGTGTACCCACATTTCCCAGGACAGCACTGCCCTACCCAGTCCCAGTAATGTGACTTCCATCAGACTCCCATGAGCAGCTTCATGCCATAGATGCCAGGAATGGTGGGGCTTGCAGCCAGCTGGGGGTCAGGTGTCCTGCCTTTACCTGCATCCCCTCTACACCCTGCAGCCAGAGGCTTGAAAAGGGGAAGCCATAGGCCAGACCTAGCCTAGGCTGTTGTGCCCAACGCCACTGCTGTGTGATGTCTGCTAGAAAATGAGACCATGAGGTTTACAGGAACTGGAGCCTCTGACTAGCATTGAATGTGAAAGCAAAACTCACATTCACGCACACTCAGGCTTGTACACAGACGTAAGCAGACATACAGAGGCACATGCACTCACATACACACAAGCACAGATACACGCACATACACACACGCATATGTGTGTGCATGACTGCGTACACAGGCATGCATACACTCATCCACTAGTGCATACACCATGAGGTGTAGGCACACACATGCACGCACACGGACGCAAAGGCTCCCAGATCCCTCTCATGTGGTCTGCCCACCTGCAGCCATAGGCTTGCTCTCCCTGGACCTCAGGCCCACTCACATTCCCAGCTCCTGCCAAGAGATACACCCATTTTCCACCAGTGGAAACACACACACTCACACACACTCAAGATCCCAGGCCTATGGCCTCCAAGCAGCCCTGCACACACAACGGAGCTGCTTGTACATGGGCTCCATCTCACAAGGCTGCCAGGCCTCACGGTTGGGCGCACATGCACGCGAGCACACACAAGCATCCCTTCTCTCTCTTTCTCAGAGTTCACAGAGGTCAGCCTCAGAAACACAGAGAACACCGTGCTCAGCCCACTCTGACTGCAGCCAGTGGGCCTTTCCGGGCCCCTTGCTGCCCTGGCCTTACCCGGCATCACACTCCACACTCCTGGACTTCATGCAAGTGTACCCTCATCCTGGAACACCCTTCTGCCTGCTCTTCCCCTGTCCCAACATGCCACATCACCAGCTGTCCCCTGCCCATCCACCAGAAAGCTCCCAGCAGTCATAGGGCACTAAAGTGTCAGGGGACCTGGGCCAGCTTGTGCGCCTCCATAAGTCTTAACCTCTCTGGACCTCAGTGTCCTCATTACTAAAATGAAGGTCATTATCAGCATCGGACTCACCCTATTTCCTTGAGAGGGGTTTCATGTCCAGCCAGGCATGTAGGAGGGGCTCAGGAAAAACTCATTACAAGAATGACAATGGGCCTGGTGTGGTGAGTCACACCTGTAATCCTAGCATCTTGGGAGACCAAGGAGGGAGGACTGCTTGAGCCCAGGAGTTCGAGATCAGCCTGGGCAACACAGTGAGACTCTGACTCTATAAAGAAAATAAAGTAAAATAAAATAAAATAGGCCAGGCACGGTGGCTTATACCTGTAATCCCAGCACTTTAGGAGGCCAAGGTGGGCGGATCACTAGAGGTCAGGAGTCTAAGACCAGCCTGGCCAACATGGTGAAAACCCTGTCTCTATCAAAAACACAAAAATTAGCTGAGCATGGTGGTGGGCGCCTGTAATCCCTGCTTCTTGGGGAGCTGAGGCACAAGAATTGCTCAAACCCACAAGGCAGAGATTGCAGTGAGCCGAGATTGTGCCACTGCACTCCAGCCTGGGTGACAGAGTGAGACTCTGGCTCAAAAAATATTAAAATAAAATAATTTGAAATTTAAAAAAGACGGCTCAGCATATCATGTCTATAATCCTAGCACTCTGGGAGGCTGAGGTGGGGGTACTGCTTGATCCCAGGAGTTGAGCCCAGCTTGCAAAACATAGCAAGACCTTATCTATACAAATAATAATAATAATAATAATAAAGTTAGTTGGGCATGATGGCATGTGCCGTGGTCCCAGCTACTTGGGAGGTTGGGTGGGAGAACTGCTTGAGCCTGGGCAGTCAACGCTGCAGTGAGCCATGATTGCACCACCGTGTTTCAGCCTGGGCAACACAGCAAGACCCCATCTGAACAGATATACAGGTAGGAAGATAGATAGATAGATAGACAGACAGATAATAAGCCAATGACAATGATATCCATGACAGACTGAGACCCTCTCATGTTGAAAGAACGCTGTGTAGTCTCCCAGCAAACCCAGCAGGTGAGACGGCTCCCATCTCCCAGATTAAACAGGCCCAGGGGGCAACAGTGTCTTGTCCAAGGCCACTGGGGTCTGCAGTGGAGCCCATGCCTCTTGATCCCAGCCCAGTGCATCTGTCGAGGGAGGCAGCTCCAGGCATAAGCCTGCTGGGGCCTGCCCAGTGCAGTTCTGGGAGGCCCCTGGCCCACTATACTCCCCACAGTAATAAGGGGTCCCTGGCCAGCTGGTGTCAGGGTTTAGTGAGCAGGGGAGCCAGGAGCTACATGGTGGGCACAGAGGTGAAGACACAGAGGCCCAGAGAGGGGAGAGATTTTACCAAGGGTGTCAGTTTCCCGAGGCCGTAAGTAACAAGTTATGAACTCAGTGGCTTAAAATAATAAAACTTGATTTTCTTACAGTTCTGGAGGCCAGAAGTCTGAAGTCAGGGCTTCAGCAGGGCCCTGCTTAATCCAGAGGATCGAAGGGAGGCCCCTTCCTTGCCTCTTCCAGCTTCTGGTGGCTCCAGGCATTCCTTGGCTTGGAACTGTGTGATTCCAGCCTCCGCCTCCATTTGCACAAGGCCTCCTCCCCTCTGTGTCTATGTCCCAAATCTCCCTCTGACTCTCTCTTCCAGGAACACATCACCTTGGATTTGGGGTCCACCAATGTTCCCGTTTCCAGATCCTCAGATCCTTAATGACATCTTCAAAGCTCTTTTTCTAAATAAGATCACAGTCACAGGTTCTGGGGGTTAGAATGTGGATTTATGTTTTGGGGGACACTTTTAACCTATTACACCTGGAAAGCTAGCAGTAGTGCCAGGCACAGCTCTCCCCTCATCCCAGCCTTATTCTGGGATCTCATTAAGAAGACCAGGGCTGGGCCGACAGAGAGCTAGGAGCCTCCTGGCCTGGCCTGGAATCCTGGCCTTGCCTCTTACTTGCTGTGGGACCTCAGGCTAGGAACTTAGCCTCTCTGTGCCTGTCTCTTCACCTGTAAAATGGGGATGACAGTTCTTACCTCATAAGGGAAATTAAATGAGTTGATGTAAAACATGAGAATAGTGGCTGCCTGGAGCCCAAAAAGCTTACAGCAAAAATTTGATAGATCAATACAGAAAATGGTGTCTGGGTCGGGTGTGATGTCTCATGCCTGTAATCTCAGCACTTTGGGAGGCCGAGGTGGGCAGATCACCTGAGGTCAGGAGTTCAAGACCAGCCTGACCAACGTGGAGAAAACCTGTCTCTACTAAAAATACAAAATTAGCAGGGGCATGGTGGCGCATGCCCGTAATCCTAGCTACTTGGGAGGCTGAGGCAGGAGAATTGTTTGAACCCACTGCACTCCAGCCTGGGCAGCAAGAGTGAAACTCTGTCACCAAAGAAAAAAAAAAAGATTATCTGTGTGTGGTATCAGGTTGCACCATTGCACTCCAGCCTGGGCAACAAGAACAAAACAAGAAAGAACAGAAAGAAAGAAAGGAAAGAAATCGTGTCTGGACACCCTGGACCCTTAGTAAGTAAGTGCTAACACTGCCCGAGGGCAGTGTCCATCTTCCGGCAGATTCCTCACCAAGCATCTCTCTGAGTTCCCCTCCTCATACCTTTGGCCTCCTGGAGAGAGACAGTGGAGGTCACTATTGTTCTACTTGTCAGATGGGAACACAGCCCTGGAAGTGGGGCAGCCCCAGACCTGGTGTCCTGGCCCCAGCTGAGGGTCCCGTATGATGGGTCCCAGAATGGGTTTGATCCCCGACGTCTTCAAAGCAAAACGAGAAACTAGAACAAGTGAGTAGGTTTTTCAAAAAGCAGAAGCTCATCTGGGGCATAGGAGAGCAGAGAGTGGTGGAATGCATGTATGTGTATATGCATGTAAGTGTGTATGCATGTATGTGTGTATGCATGTATGTGTATATGCAAGCATGTATATATGCATGTAAGTGTGTATGTATGTGTGTAGGCATATATATATGTTTGCCTGTGTGTATGGTTTTTTTAAAAGAGATGGGGGCTCACTGTGTTGTCCAGGCTGGTCTTGAACTCCCAGCCTCAAGGGATCCCTCAGCCTCGGCCTCCCAAGGTACTGGAATTCAGGCAGACCCACCCTGCTCAGCCCCCATGAGAAGAGGTACTTGAAGGGTGGCCTGGGGCCAAAGGCAATGGCACTACCTGGGGACAGGTGAGGAATGCCCATTCTCAGGCCCACCCTGGCTACTGGAGCTCCAAGTGGGTGCTGCAGGTGACACTGGTGCCTGCTGATGCTTGAGGACCACTAGCTTTAGGGGTGCAAAGTACAGATGGGGGAGGCAGCCCCTGGGGACTTGAATCCCAGATCTGCCACCTCACAGTTGTGTGGCCACTTCCTGTCCCTGGGCATGCATCCCGCAGTGAGTTCTTAAGCATCCAGAGCAACACCTGGTATTTCAGGTACCAGCTTCCAACTCACGATAGGAGCTGACACACATGCATCAGCTAATTATCTTTCCTTTCAGGAAGGGATGAAAACCACAGTTAGTATTTGGTTTCTTCACAACTCAGTGCTTGGCAAATTTTTAAAATTGGTAGTTAACTCTACCAATCCCTCCATACAGCAGCCCCCAACCTTTTAGGCACCAGGGACCAGTTTCTTTCTTTCCTTCTTTTTTTTTTTTTTGAGATGGAGTGTCGCTCTGTTGCCCAGACTGGAGTACAGTGATGTGATCTTGGCTCACTGCAACCTCCGCCTCCCAGGTTCAAGTGATTCTCTGCCTCAGCCTGCCAAGTAGCAGGGATTGTAGGTGCCCACCACCATGCCTAGCTAATTTTTGTATTTTTAGTAGAGACAGGGTTTCACCGTGTTGGCCAGGCTGGTCTCAAACTCCTAACCTCAGGTGATCCACCCGCCTTGGCCTCTCAAAGTGCTAGGATTACTGGTATGAGCCACCGCACCTGCCCCAGGGACCAGTTTCGTGAAAGACAGTTTTTCCATGGGCCGGTGGGTAGGGGATGGTTTCAGGATGATTCAAGCACATTACACTTGTTGTGTACTTTATTTCTGTTATTATCACATTGTAATCTATAATGAAATAATCATATAACTCACCATAATGTAGAATCACTGGGAGCCCTGAGCTTGTTTTCCTGCAATGAAATGGTCCCATCTGGGGTAATGGAAGACAGTGACAAAAGATGGCCAGTGCCCTCAGGCAGTGTTAGCACTTACTGTGGGTCCAGCAGGGTATCCTGACACAACTTTCTTTTTCTTTTTCTTTTTTTTTTTTTGAGATGGAGTTTCGTTCTTGTTGCCCAGGCTGGAACACAGTGTTGCGACCCTTAGCTCACTGCAGCCTCAGCCTCCCAGGTTCAAGCGATTCTCCTGCCTCAGCCTCCGGAGTGGCTGGGATTCTAGGTGCCCGCCACCACGCCCAAATAATCTTTTGAATTTTTAGAAGAGATGGAGTTTCACCATGTTTGCCAGGCTGGTCTTGAACTCCTGACCTCAGGTGACAGATCATCAGGTATTAGATTCTCATAAGGAGCATGCAGTCTAGATCCCTTGAATGCGTAGCTCACAATAGGAATTTGCATTCGTATGAGACTCTAATGCCAACCTGACAGCACGCAGACCTCAGGCGGGAATGCAATCAATGGGGAGTGGCTATAACACAGATGAAGCTTCATTCACTCGCCTGCTATTCACCTCCTGCTGTACAGCCTGGTTCCGAACAGGCCACAAACCAGTACCAATCTGTGGCCCAGGGTTTGGGAACCCCTGCCTCCATATTTATATTTTTAAGTCTGCTGATCTTTGAAATTCTCAAATCAGGGAACCAATGCTGAAGAGGTCTGAGGTCACTGTGACCCTTTCACAAGTTGATAAATTGAAGCTCCGTGACCCACGCCCATCCCCGGAGGCACAGGAGCTTGCTCTTTGGACCCTCCTTGTGCTGCTCCCACAGGAAAGAACACTTTATGCCCATGGAAATCTCACGGAGCTGGCCCTGGCAGGGAAATAGGAATGGGGAGCTCTGGGAGCCGGGCCATCCCCAGGCTCCTCCCCTTGGGTCTGAATTCTAGCCCTGGGTGAGGCAGGGTGGCTCACACCTGTAATCCCAGCGCTTTGAGAGGCTGAGGCGGGAGGATCACCCTGAGTCCAGGAGTTAGAGACCAGCCTGGAAACACAGTGAACCCTATGTCCCCTGGGCAGTGGGGACCCCCAAGGAGCCAGGACATGATTGGCCTTGGGTCTGAGAAGGTGCTGCAGGGATGCTAACAGTGACAATTGCAGAAATACTGGGCACCACTCATGGTCAGCTCAGTACCAAGGGCTTGGTATTCAGGCCTGCTCTGCAAAGGGAGGATGGCGCTACCACAGCTCACTGCAGCCTCGACCTCGCAGGCTCAGACGATCCTCCCACCTCAGCCTCCAGAGTAGATGGGACTACAGGCATGTGCCATCACTCCTGCCTAATTAAATTATACATATATATGGTAGAGTTGGGGCTCTCTATGTTCCCCAGGCTGGTCTTGAATTCCTGGGCTCAAGCATTCCTCCTGCCTCAGTCTCCTAAAGCGCTGGAATGACGGGCATGAGCCAATGCCCCTGGCCAACAGCCCCTCCCATTTTTTTTTTTTTTTTTTTTTTTGGTGATGCAGTCTCACTCTATTGCCCAGGATGGAGTGCAGTGGCATGATCTCAGCTCACTGCAACCTCCGCCTCCCAGATTCAAGAGATTCTCCTGCCTCAGCCTCCCAAGTAGCTGGGATGACAGGCGCGTACCCCCATGCCTGGCTAATGTTTTGTATTTTTACTAGAGACAGGGTTTTACCATGTTAGCCAGGATGGTCTCAATCTCCTGACCTTGTGATCCTCCCGCCTCGGCCTCTCAAAGCATTGTGATTACAGGTGTGGGCCACCTTGCCCGGCCAACATCCCCATTTTTACAGCTAAGGAAACTAAGGCTCAGAGAACTGACACTGTGGGTCCAAGATCACAAAGCCATTAAGTGGCAGAGCTGGAATCCGATCCCAGGTGTGGGGAGCCTCAAAGCCTTGGACAGTTCCAGGCTTCAGGACCTCAGGGCACCCCCATAACCATCATCCAAGGCACCCTTGCGACCGGACCAGGGCCGAGGAGGGGTAAGGCTGTGGCTCCCGGAAATCTGGTTAACCTCCTGCTTCAATCCTTCCTGGTGGTTTCCAGCTGCCCTTGGAATAAACCCAAACTCCCCCATGTGACCTGCCAGGCCCCTGCCTACTTCTCCAGCCCCGGCACCTTCCTGCTCGTCACTCACAGAACTCCGGCCATGCAGGCCTTTCTGTTCCTCCAGCACACCAGGTTCAGTTTCACCCCGGGGCCTCTGCACATGCTATCGCTGTGCCCAGGACACTGTTGCCTCTGACATTCACATGGCTGGCTCCTTGTCCTCTTCCTCCCCATCTGAGTTCAAACATGGCTTCTGCCGAGAGCCCCCACAACCCTCACCATCTGGCTGATCTAGATTCTACCCCTTTGCTATCATCCTCTGTCATATCATCTCATCATTTAATTTCCTCCAAAACATCATTCTGCCTATATTAATCTTATTTGTTCATCACTTGTCTCCCCCTACAATGGAATGTGAGCTCAGTTCTGCAGCCTATGAGGTGAGGGCTTGGGTCTGAATTCTAGCCCGGGACCAGGCATGGTGGCTCACACCTGTAATCCGAGCACTTTGAGAGGCTGAGGTGAGGGGATCACTTGAGTCCAGGAGTTAAAAACCAGCCTGGGAAACACAGTTGAGTCCTGACTCTACAAAAAATAAAAAATTAGCCAGGTGTGGTGGTGGACGCCTGTAGTCTCAGCTACTGAGGCAGCTGAGGCATGAGGATTGCTTGAATCAGGGAGGCTGAGGCTACAGTGGGTTATGATCACGCCACTGCACTCCAGCCTGAGTGAGAGACCCTGTTTGAAAAAAAATACTGCATTGTGAATGGTCTTTATAAGTCATAAGGTTAATAAAAGGAATTTTTATATAATTCAGTTGGTTATAATTATAAAGAAGTTATAAGAATCTTTCTAGAGATGTATCTGTAACATGTATCTCTAGAAATACATCTCTAAAATACAGTAATACAAAACTAAATGGTTGGTTAAAACAATATATATTTTTTTAGACGCAGTCTTGCTCTGTCACCCAGGTTGGAGTACAGTGACGCAATCTCGGCTCACTAAAACCTCTGCCTCCTGGGTTCAAGTGATTCTCCTGCCTCAGCCTCCTGAGTAGCTGGGATTACAGCCACGTGCCACCATGCACAGCTAATTTTTGTATTTTTGGTAGAAACGGGGTTTCGCCATGTTAGCCAGGTTGATCTTGAACTCCTGACCTCAAGTGATCTGCCCACCTTGGCCTCCCAGTGCTGGGATTACAGGCATGAGCCACCATGCCTGGCCAAAAACAAGATTTTATTACAAATATTGACTTATTCTTAATGCAAGAAGTTTTTTAAATTTTTGAATTCCGTAATGTGTCTCTTCCCCATTCTTCACATCGCTACCTCTTTTGGAAAGGCCTTGAATGACAGCTCTCTCTTTCACCTTTTTTTGGCTCCTGTAACTTTTACTAATTGTCTAAAGTTAAGGAGAAAATTTTTTTGAAAACAGGCAAATAAGAAGTATATTTTGAACATTCAAAAAAAATTATGAATTCCAGCCCCGCCTCATTCCAGCTGTGAGTCTCCTGGGCAAGTAACTTTACTTCTCTGAGCCTCAACTTGCTTATCTATAAAATGGAAACAGACACCCTTCCTCACTATGTGGCAGTGAGAGAGTTAGAGAGAGATTTAGACACAGTGACGGCCGCAAAGCACACAGGTGCTGAATCCCACGTGCTGGCTCTATCACCTTCTGCAGACATTAGATGACAGTTCTGTTTCCTGATCTTGCTGTACCCCACCCACCCCCCTCCATCCCTCTCCAGCTGCCACAGTTTCATTTCTTGGAAGTAAAACAGAGGGGCACAGCCACGGCAAATTCATGGTCTGCCACAGGGAGATTTGGGGGTTCACTCATGCTACCTGATTTCCAGGCAAGCTGCCCGGGCACAGCAGTTCCAGACACAGGCCCACGTTCCAGACTCCAGACGGCAAGACTGAAGAGCAAGCCCACTTGGGTCTGTTTCATAACCTCTCTGGCTTCATCTTCTTCATCTGCAAAATGGTTTCACATTCCTGGCCCGGGAGGCTCCCGCTTCTGGGAAGAGCCACATAAGCAGCACTCCTTTCTGCTGCTGTCCTGGTCTCTTCCTTTGTCCCCAGGCGGTGAGGTGGAGGGAGTCACAGGGTTGGTGCACACACTCTGGACCGATGGATCTGGGACCAGCAGGAGGGGCAGCGCTCCGTGCAAGGCTGACTCCTCGGCTGAGCTCAGCTTGCCAGCATTGACAGATGGCCCTGTGAGGAAGGGACAGAGCACAGTCAGACATCCAGAGGGCAAAGGACTGTGTCACCAGTGAACAGCAGCCAGGCGGTTTATTGAGCACTTGCTATGTGCCTAGAATTCTAAGGACTCAGCTTGCATTTTTGCATTCATGCTTATAAACAAGCCCATGAGGTCTATCTTTAGAGGCAAGGAAACCAAGGCACAGAGAGGTGACGCAGTGGCCCACATCACAGCAGGGCAGTGTGAAGATTCCAGCCACAAGCATGGGACCCAGGGAGGCACGCCGGGTCACTCACCTCCATGGCCCTTCAGGGAAGAGGATCTAAGTGAGGAATTAAATGACGAGAGTGAGGCAGTGGGGCGAGTAGGGGTAAAGGAAGGGGCTATCCATCCCCACCAAGGGGACAAGGACAGGGGACAGGGTGGGTGGGCGACCAATGACAGAGACCACTCAGAGGAGACCTCAGGGGTCACCAACTGCAAGGGAAGGAGTGGGAGACAGGAGGAGAGTGGTCTGTACCGCAGACCCAGCCTAGATCCACATGCTGGGCACAAGAGGGGTGCCAGACCCCTTTTGGAAGGTGGTGCCGCAGTTCTCAGCCGGCTGAAATGGTACGCTCCCTTTGAAGCAGTAATCCCTCTTGCTGGAACCTCTCCTAAGGATTTCTCCCTTTCTTCCTCCTGCTGGGGCCCAAGGAACAAAGCAGGCGGCTTTGTGTCTGGCGATCAGAGCTGGAGACCACACGCATTTCCTGAGAAAGGCAGGGCTGCTGGAGTGTGAGGCGCCTGCATCCCGCCCTAGCACCTGGATGGGAGGATGTGTTGGGGGGTGAGTGTACAGGAGATGGGGTGGGGGAGGGGAGGGGAGGGCTAAGGGGCACCGTGGGTGGCCAGTACTCCCCACTTGGCTCATGGTTCATTAACCATTTGAGTTCATCTGCAACCCTTCATGGGCTGGATTTTTGTTTACGTTATTTTTTGTGCAATTCTCTGTCAATTAGAACCCAGAATCGTGCGTGCGTGTGCGTGTGTGTATATATGTTTGGAATGTTTTTAATGGAGGCATAACCTATACAATAAGAGTGCACTCATCTTTTTGGGTTTTTATTTATTTATTTTTTTTGAGGTGGAGTCTTGCTCTGTCTCCCAGGCTAGAGTGCAGTGGCATGGTCTCGGCTCAGTCAGCCTCCCCGACCCAAGTTCAAGCGATTTTCCTCCCTCAGCCTCCCCAGTAGCTGAGATTACAGGCACATGTCACCATGCCCAGCTAATTTTAAAAAAAATTTTTAGTAGAGATGGGTTTCACCGTGTTGGCTAGGCTGGTCTCAAACTCCTGACCTCAAATGATCCGCCCACCTCGGCCTCCCAAAGTGTTGAGATGACAGGCATGAGCCACCGCACCTAGCCCTTTTTGGTGTTTAGGCAAGTGCAGTAATGAGAAAGGGGAGAGAGCAGAAGGAGGAGCTGGACCTGTAACTGCCTGTGAGAACAATTGGCTGAGATAACTTACTACTTTTGACCAGCCAAGTGCACTCATTTAAATATGCAGCTTGAAGGTTTTTTTCTTTAAGAACCAGGGTCTTACTCTGTCACCCAGGCTGGAGTGCAGTGGCACGATCGTGACTCACTTCAGCCTCCACCTCCTGGGCTTAAGCAATCCTCCCATCTCAGCCTCCCAAAGAGCTGGGACTACAGACTATGTGCCACCATGCTAGGCTAGTTTTTATATTTTTAGTAGAGATGGGGTTTCGCCATGTTGGCCAGGCTGGTCTCGAACTTCTGACCTCAGGTGATCCTCCCACCTTGGCCTCCCAAAGTGCAGGATTACAGGCGTGAGCCACTGTGTCTGGCCTTGATAGCTTTTCACATAGGTGTATACCATGACCCACATCAAATTCAGACCTTGGCTACTCAAAGTGTGGTCCTCAGACCAACAGCACTGGCCTCTCCAGGGAGCACCTTCTGGGTCAGAATCTCGATTCTACTGAACAAGACCCCAGGGAAGTTGTGTGCTTGGTAAAACAGGTGTGCTGGCCGAGGACGCAGATGGAAGCCCCTAAGCCTGAGGGCGAATGCCTAGCCCCAGGGCCTGGAACAGGCTCTAAGGTGCTGCCACCTCACTTGTCACCAGCATTTGGAGACCCCGCATTTCACGATTCCCAGGAGAGCCTTTCCAAATCCATCAATTCATTGATGAGAGGAAGGGACCATCCCAAGTTCCCATAGCAGGTCACTAACAGATCCAGGGCACCAGTGGTCCCAACCAGGTTTCTTACCCCAGGACTTTGCTACTTTGTACCTCAACCTACCCATCTGCAAATAGGCATGGAGATCTCCATCCAAGCCGCCTCCCGTAGCAGTGGGAGTGTATATAGACACTGAGTCTTGCCCTCATGTGGTGGGGGTGCCTGGCACTTTCTCAGGCATCTCCCTGCACCGTCTCATTGAAGCCACGAAACAAGCCTCTAAGGCAGGAACTGTTAGTATCACATTAATATCAACATATTAACATCAGGCTGGTGGCAGGGGGGTGGCTCATGCCAGTAATCCTGGCATTTTAGGGGGCCCAGGTAGGAAGACTGATTGAGCCCAGGAGTTGGAGACCAGCCTGGCCAACAAAGCAAGACTTCTGTCTCTACAAAAAATTGGCTAGATGTGGTGGCTCACGCCTGTAATCCCAGCACTTTGGGAGGCCGAGCCGGCAGATCACAAGGTCAAGAGATCGAGACCATCCTGGCCAACATGGTGAAACTCCGTCTCTACCAAAAATACAAAAATTAGCCAGGTGTGGTGGCGCGTGCCTGTAGTCCTAGCTACTTGAGAGGTTGAGGCAGGAAAACTGCTTGAACTCAGGAGGTGGAGGTTGCAGTGAACCAAGGTCGCACCACTGCACTCCAACCTGGCAACAGAGCAAGACTGTCTCAAAAAAAAAAAAAAAAAAAATTAGCTGGGCATGATGGTTCACGCCTGTAGTCTCACCTATTCAGGAGGCTGAGGTGGGAGGATCACTTGAGCCCAGGAGGTCAAGGCTGCAGCGAGCTTTGATTGCACCACGCCACTGCACTCCAACTGGGGTGAGAGATGCAGATCCTGTCTCAAAAAAAAAAAATCCATAATAATGTCAATAATATTGTGCCATTTTACAGGAGAGAAAATAAAAGCTCACAGAAGTTAAGCGACTTGCCGAAGAAGCTACAAAACGGGGCAGCTAGGACTGAACCCAGACAGTCTGACTCCAAAGCCCTAATTAATTTTAATCGAAATCTCCAGGAAAACAAGCAACATAGGATGTCCAGCCCTCCAGCAAACTAGTTTAAGAAAGAAAGTGTCTTTCTTTTCTTCTGTACTTGGGGTGGAGGTGGGGTTGAGGGGATAAACAACAATCACGCATGCACATGATTTAAACAAAAATTCAAAGCATCCAAGGACTTTACAACAAAAAACTGGTTTCCCTCCCACCCTACTGATCCCAGTGATCCTGCCCGAGGCAACCTCTTTGAGTCATCCCTTGTGTGCCTTTTCAAGATATGCTCTGCACGACCTGACACACCTGAACACATACACTGCCTTTCCCACTCACGTGAATGTGAGCTCATTCTCCTTTCAGACCTGGCCCTGGCCCTTACCGCCCTGCACTGATCCCCCATCAGCCCACAGAGGCCGCCTCATGGGTCACGGTGTGAGATGCCCTGCATGCAAGCCCCTGGCCACCCCACGCTGCTGCGCACAGCTTGTGGAGCCAAGTCACCTCACACTCCTGGCAGCGCCTCTGCAAGACACCTCCCAGAGGCGGGATCGCCCCACCTGGGTGTGGATGACTTTGACCTTGACAGAGACAGGGACGTTTCTTATCTACCAGCCTTGGATAGGGCACCAATGCCCAGATCCTGGGTGGGGAGGGGTGGGGCCCAGAGTAGGGAAGGACAGCCCTTTTTAAGAAACTGGAAGTGAAACCAGAGAAAGGTGTGGGCAAGTGCAGGAGGCTCCTTGGAGCGAGGGACCTGTCTGTGTAGATGCTTCTGCAGAAGTAAGAGCCAGGAGCCCCTTTCTCTCTCTCTGAATAGTCCTGGGGTGACAGTCGTGTCTCCCACAATCCCCAGCCCTCTAGACTTGAGTTTTACATTGGGCCAGAGCCTGGCAGGTGGCAGAAGTTTCCCCGTGTCCCAACTGAAATTAACAGTTATATGGCACCATTGTATCAGGCCACGCTAGTGCCAACCTCCCTTGGGCCATACAGGGCCTTAAGTTTATTTATTTTTTGAGATGGAGTGTAGCTCCTGTTGCGCAGGCTGGAGTACAATGGTGCAATCTCAGCTCACTGCAACCTCTGCCTCCTGAGTTCAAGCGAGTCTCTTGCCTTACCTCCCGAGTAGCTGGGATTACAGGCATGTGCCACCACGCCTGGCTAATTTTTGTATTTTTAGCAGAGACAGAGTTTCACCGTGTTGGTCAAGCTGGTCTTGAACTCCTGACCTCAGGTGAACCACCCACCTCAGCCTTCCAAAGTGCTGGGATTACAGGCGTCAGCCACTGTGCCCAGCCAAGGTCTTAACTTTAAATTGTATAGCCATTTACTGAGTGGTAGCTAGGTGCCAAGGACTGCTTCGAGCATAGTATAAACATGAGTCCCTTTCATCCCCAAAACATCCTATGAAGTGGGTACTGTTATTATGCTCATTTTACAAACGAGAAAACTGAAGTCAGACAGGGTAAGCACGGAGTCCAAGGTCGTGGAGCTATGGAAAGGCAGAGCCCTTGTCGTCACCACAGCTGCATCCTCTCACAGGCGGGTCTGTGAAAATACCCTATGCTGGGCCCCTCTTGAGTTCCTGACCCTGTGGGTGGGAGGTGGGCCTGAGAGTCTGGGTTTTGTTTGTTTGGACACAGGGTGTCACTCTATTGCCCAGGCTGGAATGCAGTGGCGCAGCCTCGAACTCCTGGGCTCAATCCATCCTCCCACCTCAGCCTCCACAGTAGCTGGGACTACAGGCACACACCACCACACCCAGCTAGTTATATACATATATACACACACGTGTATATATATATACGTATATATATATATACACACACATATATATATATATATATATATATATATATATATATATATATTTTTTTTTTAGATGTGTTTTTCTACCAAGACACCAGGGGTTCAGTCTAGGTCCTGCTGCTTGCCACACAGAAAGCCAGTGACTGAGATGACAAGTATTGCCAAGGATGCAGGCTTTAATCCAGTGCTGCAGCCAAGGAGAAGGGAGCACAGGTTCAAATCCGTCTCCCCAGCCAACTAAAACTAGGGGTTTATATAGCAGGGAAGAAATGTACTGATGTCCAAGAAAACAGGAACCAGGCCGGGCAAGGAAACAATGATGATGAATGAGGCCCCCGCCCCCACATCTCATTGTCTGGATGTGGTGATCTGGTTAGTTTCAGTTCTTTGATACTTTTTTGAGAGACCTGAAGGTCCTTTCCCGATAAAGAACTCAGGTAAACAAATAAAAGCTTCAAGCTTTACAACTGGAAGGGTCAATTTCTTTGTTTACCCAAAAACCTATTTATGGAACGACTGAGTCAGTTTCAGTTTTGCCATGTTGCCCAGGCTGGTCTCAAACTTCTGGGCTCAAGCGATCCTCCCGCCTTAGCCTCCCAAAGTGTTGGGATTACAGGCATGGGCCACCATGCCCAGCTATGAGTCTGCATTCCTAACAAGCGCCAGGTAATTCTATACAGTCCATAGGAGCCTTTACTGGAGAAGAGCTGGTCTTTAAAGCCCTCCAACCAGGGATTCTTCATGGACGGTCTCATGGTGCCACACGCATCCCACCGCCTGTGGCCTGGGTTCACAACTGACCCCTAACCTTGGTCATTTTGAAATAAGGGGCTGCCCACACACAACACATGCACCAGAAGGTGCAAGGTGAAAATGACAAAACCAAGAGGGAAGATGGGGAGCAACTAGAACCCCCACTCACTGCCGCCATGAACGTGAGTTGGTGCACTTTTAGAAATCTGCTTGGCACAGATTTCCTGAGGCTGGGCACATACACAGCCTGTGACCCCATGATCCCACTTCCAAGGATATGCCCAAGAGAAATGTGGTCGCACGTTCTCCAAAAGACATGTTCAAGAACACACATATCAGTGCTATTCATGGCAGCTCCAAGCTGGGAAGAACAGAGTTTGTTGAAATCAGGTCAGATAAACCTATGATCCCTTCAGACAGTGGAATATTATACAGCAGTGAGAAGGATTGGATACAACTGCACATATCAAGCTGAGCTCAGTGGCTCAAACTTGTAATCCTAGGCCAAGGTAGGTGAATCGATTGAGCCCAGGAGTTCAAGACCAACCTGGGCAACCTGGCGAAACCCAATCTCTACAAAAAGATACAAAAATTAGCCAGGTGTGGTAGCCTGTGCCTATAGTCCCAGCAGAGGTGCAAGGATCACTTGAGCCCAGGAGGTCAAGGCTGCAGTGAGCTCTGATCACACCACTGTACTCCAGCCTGGGCAAGAAAGTGAAACCCAGTCTCACAAAACAAATAAACAATTGCACACGTCGACACAGTGAAGCACATGGACATCATGTTCAGAGGAGGAAGCCAGGCACAGAGGAGCACACATCACATGATTCTGTTTATAGAACATCTGGTCACAGAAACAGACTCTGGTGATACAGTCTGATCCCCAGGGAGCTGGGGGGAGGGAGGAGAGGGACTGAATGGGCAGGAAGCTGGCACTGTTCTCTATCTCAGTCTGGGTGGTCACCACACGAGTGTGTACTCGTGTACAATTCCATTGAAGATTTGTGCACTTTACTGCACACCATAATAATTTTTTTTTTAGACAGGGTCTCACTCTGTCACCCAGGCTGGAGTGCAGTGGTGTGAACTTGGCTCACTACAACCTCCACATCCTGGGTTCAAGCGATTCTCCTGCCTCAGCCTCCCAAGTAGCTGGGATTACAGGTGCCTGCCACCATGCCCAGCTAATTTTTGTATTTTCAGTAGAGACAGGGTTTCACCATGTTGGCCAGGCTGGTCTTGAACGCCTGACCTCAAGTGATCTGCCTGTCTCAGCGTCCCAAAGTGCTGGATTACAGGTGTGAGCCACCACATCTGGCCAATAATTTAAAAAACTTTTTGTATCTTCATTTTTTTTATTTTTTAGAGACAGGGTATGGCTCTGGTGCCAAGGCTGGAGTGCAGTGGCTGGAGTGGAGTGGCTCACTGTAGCCTCAGACTCCCGGGCTCAAGGGATCCTCCCACCTCAGCCTCCCAAGTAGATGGGACCACAGGTGTGTGCCACCATGCCTAATTTTTTATTTTTTGTAGAGATGGAGTCTTGCTATGTTGCCCAGGCTGGTCTTGAACTCCTGGGCCCAAGCAATTCTCCTGTCTCAGCCTCCCAAAGTGCTAGGATTGATGGCAGAGGTGGCCCATCTGGAGTGGCCTCTGCTATCATGCCAGCTGCAGCAGGGAGCCGTGGCCGGGGCTGCACATTCTCTGGAGGTGGCAGGAGCTAGAGACAAATGGGAGCCCCACCCCTTCTGAGTTGGCAGGGTGGAAGCTTCCCAGGCACAGCCGCAACTGCCCAAGTCATGCCTGCAGACCTGGGCCTCCTGCTCCATGGAGCAGGCAGGAGCCCTGTTTCCTCCCAGGTGTGGCTGCTGCCACCCAAACCACAGCTGCAGACTCAGGCCCCCCACCCCATAAAGCAGGCAGAAGCCCTGCACTCCCTGCCCCCAGCGTAACTGTAGTCACCCAAATTGCAGCTGCGGACCCAGGCATCCCTACAGTCTTGGGGGCCCGGGAAAGCCCCTCTGCCTTCACAGGCTTAGAAGGGTCTGCTCTCACTGCTTAGCTTCTCCCTGCTGTCAGTGCCAACCCTGATCTTGAAGCAAAGTTGGGGCTGAGCCTGGGTGTTGTCACAGCCTGGCCAGATGTGAACACCCAGGGCAGTGCTAACATGCCAGTCCTCTGCTGCCTCAGCCCCCTACGGACTTTGGGCACCAACAAGCATAGATGGGAAACTGAGGGGGAGTTGAAGGCAGCTTGGCACTGACCTGCAGGCACCCCTTGGCACCTACAGCCTGGACACTATGAATGATAGTAGAAGGCAGACAGTTTCTTTGGTGGAAGGGAGTGGGTCCCCACTGAGGACCCACTTTCACGCCAGGGAGGGCCTGAAGGCTATGGGCCAGGCTGCCAGTCCCACAGATCAGAGTGGGAACTTGTGGTGCCTTTTCTGGGCCCACTCTTGGCCACTGATGAACCATTCAGCATGCACTTCCTCCTCTCTGAGGCCCATAAAAGCACCGGGCTCAGCCAAAGCTGAGCAGATGTCAGGTCAACCAGCTGCAGAGAGGAGCTACCTACTCCAGGGCCTCCTCTGGGCTATTCTGTCACTCAATAAAGCTCCTCCTCACCTTGCTCACCCTATACTTGTCTGTGTACCTCATTCTTCTTGGGTGGGACAAGAACTTGGGACCTGCCGAATGGCAGGGCTGAAAGAACTGCAACACAATCAGGGCTGAAACACACCCCTTGCTCACCATGTTGTGGGTGAAGAGAAGGAGAGAAGAGCTGTGGCCCTTTAGGGAACCCAGACCTGGGAGCCCAAGTCAGGGCTGGGAGTCCACCTTTGGGGCCCTGTGGTTCCTGGAGTCTCCAAACTTCCAGGCACCACTGCATTCGCCTGTGGCAGCTGTGGAAGCTGCCTGTGGTGCACCTGGTCCAGTCACGGCCTCACAGACAGCTGACACCTGAGCCGGCACCTGGAGCTCCCTGCCCTGTTGCAGCAGCTGGCATGCCTGACTTGCTCACACACCCCTCACTGCGTAATGCCTGCCTTGCCCTGTGGGATCCAGGCTGGTAGTGTGAGCTGAGCACAGCCTGCCAGGCTGAGTGGGCAGAATGAGCCCAGTAGGCCCAAGCAAAGCTCGGGCAAAAGATGCCACCAGCCACAGAGTTTTCCAGCCATAAAAGCAACAGCCGAAGGATCATGTGACTAGATTAAAGGTGTGAACCACCACATCCAGCCTAACAAAAGTTTTAATTGTAATAAAATACACCTATGACTTGCCATCTGAACCATTTGAAGGGCACAGTTCAGGATTTGAAGTACATTTTCACATCGTTGTGCAACCATAACCGCCACAAAGCTTGAGAGCTCTTTTGATCTTACAAAACTGAACCTCTCCATCCTTTAAGCAACTCTCATTTCCCTTCCCTCCTGCCCCAGCAACCACTATTCCACTTTCTGTTTCTCCGAGTCTGACTTCTCTGGGTACCTCCTATGAGTGGAATCAAACAGTCTGTGTCCTTTTGTGACTGGCTTATTTCACTGTGCATAATGTCCTTAAGGCATATCCACACTGTCACATGTGTCAGAGTTCTCTTCCGTTTTAGGGCTAAATTATATTCCACTGTATGTTACCTTAGTCCATCCAGGCTGCTATAACAAACTACCATAAATTAGGGAGCTTATCTACAACAGAAATTTTTTTTCTTTCTTTCTTTCTTTTTTTTTTTTTGAGACAGAGTCTTGCTCTGTTGCCAGGCTGGAGGGCAGTGGCATGATCTTGGCTCACTGCAACCTCCGCCTCCAGGTTCAAGTCACTCTCCTGCCTCAGCCTCCTGAGTAGCTGGGACTACAGGTGTATGTCACCACACCCGGCTAGCTTTTTGTATTTTAGTAGAGATGCAGTTTCACCATGTTGGCCAGGATGGTCTTGATCTCCTGACCTTCTGATCCACCTGCCTCAGCTTCCCAAATTGCTGGGATTATAGGCATGAGCCACTGTACCACGCATTTTTTTTTTTTTTTTTTTTTTTTTGAGACAGAGTCTGGCTCTGTTGCCCAGGCTAGAGTGCATTAGTGTGATCTCGGTTCACTGCAACCTCCACCTCCCAGGTTCAAGCAATTCTCCTGCCTCAGCCTCCCAAGTAGCTGGGACTACAGGTGCCTGCCACCACGCCCAGCCAATTTTTGTATTTTTAGTAGAGACAGGGTTTCACTGTGTTGACCAGACTGATCTTGAACTCCTGACCTTGTGATCCACCTGCCTTGGCCTTGCAAAGTTTTTTTTTTTTTTTTTTTTTTTTAAGACAGAGTCTCACCCTATTACCCAGGCTGGAGTATAGTGGTGCAATCTCAGCTCACTGCAACCTCCGCCTCTGGGTTCAAGTGATTATCCTGCCTCAGCTTCCTGAGTAGCTGGGATTACAGGCACCCACCACCATGCCTGGCCAATGTTTGTATTTTTAGTAGAGACGGAGTTTCAACATGTTTGCCAGGCTGGTCTTGAACTCCTTCCTTCAGGTGATCTACCCATCTCCACCTCACAAAGTGCTGGGATTACAGGCATGAGCCACTTCGTCCAGCCAAAAATTTATTTCTTACAGTTCTGGAGCCTGAGACATCCAAGATGAAGGTGCTGGCAGATCCAATGTCTGCTGGGGGCCTGTTTCTTGGTTCACAGACCAGAAAGGAGGATTCTTGTTGGATCTTTAATGGTGGAAGGTGTGAACACATTCTCCAGGGATTGTTTTATAAGCATGCTAACCCCAGACCTCATGACCTAATCACCCCACCTCCTAACACACCTTCACTTTGGGGGTTAGGATCTCACCATATGCATTGCGGGAGGGCACAAGCATTCAGACCATAGCATATGTATTACATTTGTACAAGAGTAATTGTGGTTTTTGTCATTACTTTTAATGGTAAAGACCACAATTACTTTTGCACCAACCTAATATAAACCACATCATGTTCACCCATTCACCCGTTGATGGGCATTTGGGTTGCTTCCACGTTTGGCTATTGTGAATAGCGCTGCTATGAACATGGATGTAAAAAAGGGTGTTTTTTTTTTCCTTTCCTTTAAAAAAAAAATCTTTTTCAAGACAGTCTCACTCTGTCGCACAGGCTGGAGTGCAGTGGCACGCAATCTCAGCTCATTGCAGCCTCCACCTCCTGGGTTCAAGGGATTCTCCTGCTTTAGCCTCCTGGATAGGCATGTGCCACCATGCCCGGCTAATTTTTGTATTTGTAGTAAAGACAGCGTTTTGCCATGTTGACCAGGCTGGTCTCAAACTCCTGACCTCAAGTGATAGTGATCTCCCTGCCTCAGCCTCCCAAACTGCCAGGATTACAGGTGTGAGCTACCGTGCCTGGCCAAATTTTTTTATTTTTCATAGAGATGGGGTCTGGCTCTGCCGCCTAGGCTTAATCTAATTTTGTCTCCATGAATTTGCCTATTCTGGACAGTTCCAGTAGATGGAACCATATAATACGAGGTCTTTTGTGCCTGGCTTCTTCAACAAGCATGATTTTCAGGTTCACTCGTGCTGTAGTTTGAATGCAGTACCATGATTTAAAAACAATTCTCAGAACCTCATTCCTTCTTTTTGTTGAATAATATTCCACTGCACACCTCAGGAGCTTTTAAAACATACTGATGTTGGTGCCCCAACCAAGACACACTGATTCAAGTAGCCTGAAGTGGGGCACCAGTTTGTAGAAGCCTCCAGGTGGTTCCATCTGCTCCTGGGGCTGAGATTCATGGTGTTTGCTCTGCTTGGGATTCCAGGGTAGATATTACAGGCACCGTTTCAGCCCAGGGTCCCGCAGCTGAAGTGGAATCTGACCTTCTTCCTCCATCTGGCAGCACAAATGAGACACAGACTGTATGCCTGGCACTGTGAGACCCAAATGACCGAAACAGAGACTTTCCCTCATATGGTTTGTGTCCTTAACTGGCATGGGAGGCCTGATGTATGTTTCATAACAAGTAGAACGAAATGAGAATGGAAGGAGAGGATGACTGCAGGGGTAGGCAGTATTACTTAAGTAAAGCGATGGTTCTGTCTTTGGGGAATGCTGACCCCTAAAATGGGAACAGTGGGACTCTGCCTCCAGAAAAATGCTTCCACAGAAACCATATTTTGCCTACAACTTTAGGGGATTCTCTGCCATTGAAACCTACCCATGACCCATAAGTGGAAGCTCTTGTTTCAGAGAGAGGGAATGATGTAATTCATACATGGAACATTATCATTACTATTTTGAGACAAGGTCTGGCTCTGTCGCCCAGACTGGAGTACAGCGGTGCAACCTTGGCTTGCTGCAATATCTGCTTCCCGGGTTCAAGAGATTCTCATGCCTTAGCTTCCCAAGCAGCTAGGATTACAGGCACATGTCACCACGCCCAGTTAATTTGTGTATTTTTCATAGAGACGGGGTGTCACTATGTTGGCCAGGCTGGCCTCGAACTCCTGACCTCAAGTGATCCACCTGCCTTGGCCTCCCAAAGTGCTGGGACTAGAGGCATGAGTCACTGTGCCCAGCCTGAACACAGTATTTTCTAAGCACTTATGACTTGCTAGGTGTTGGGACTGCAGCTGTGAGCAAAGCAATGTCCTTGTTCTTAAGGATATTGTGATCTGGTGGAGAGAAGCAGCTAGCACACAGAGGCGACACAGAGCACCCGACTGCCGGATCATCCAGTGGTATGGGTAAGGAGGAACCCAAAATGTGTCCCTTCCAGGCACAGCAGGCCCAGGACACTTGGCTGAGATCTGGAAGCTACGAAGGTGTCAGCCATGCCCTGATGCAGAACAGCAGAGGGAACAGCAACGTGATTTCAATTCTGGGAACTGAAACGTAAGGGATGAGGAGGGGTGGGGGAGATGGAGTCAGAAAGGTGGGTTGGGGCAGGGTGAGAAGTCTCAAGGCTATTGGAAATGGTTTTGTGGAGGGGGTGGGTGAGGGCTCCTTTTCCAGCACAAGGACCCAGCAAAGTGAACAGGACAGACTGGCCCAGTTCTTTTGGAGCTGGGGGTGTTAGCAGCACTAGGAAACGTATGCCAGTCACAGGGCGCCAGAGTGCGTTAGCAGCAGCGAGTCCATAGGGTCTGCAGCAACCTCAGTTCTTGCCTCCTCTGAAGAAAGAATTCCACCAAGGGGGCATAAGGCAAAGAGAGGCAAGTTCTAGAGCAGGAGTGAAAGTTTGTTAAAAAGTCTTCAGGCAGGAATGAAGGAGGTAAAGTACACTTGGAAGAGAGCCAAGCGGGTGACTTGAAAGAGTCAGCTGCACAGTCTGCCATGTGACTTGGGGTCTTCTATGCTGGCACGCTTCCAGGGTTGCATTACTTCTGATTCTTCCCTTGGGGTGGGCTGTCCCCCTCGCAGCAGTCTGCCAGCATCTGGGAGAGGAGCCTGTGAAGTATGTTTACTGAAGTTGTGCGCATGCTCACTGAGGCATTTTCCCCTTACCAGTCCAGCCTTCCTAGAAGCACGTCACAGACCAGTTAAACTCCGCCATTTTGCCTCTTAGAATGCATGCTTGAGCCCACTCGCCCAACTCCTGAGATCTTATCGCGAAGCTGCTGATCACATTTCTGGTGTTTTCTGTCTATTGGGAGCCTGCCTTTCCCTGGTGCTGGCTGCAACCCATTATTATTTTGGAGAGACAGTTAACAATCATCTGACCGTCACCTGATGGTGGTCTGACATTCCTGGTAGATGGGGGCACCCTCTCCTGCCCTGCTCATGTCTGACTGCCTCCTGTAACAAGGGCAGACAGAAGACAAGCTCATTTCACAAAATGCATCTCAACAGGTGAAAGGGGGAGGGTGGGAGCATCCTGGGCCAAGGGAGGCAGGAGGAAAGGCCTGAGGCTGGAAAAATCAAGGGCCCCCTTTGCAGATCAAGTGTCACAAGTGGGGCTTGCACAGACCTGAAGCAGCTGCAGGAACACTGGCCATGTACCAAACAGAAAACAAGACTAAAGTTGTTTCAGCAAACTCACGAGAGATGGGGGAGACTTGCTAGTATCTGTGAAAACACTGAAACTGGGCAAAGCCAGTACATCCAAACGTTTTCTCTGAGACTGCAAACTTTATAGATATAAGAAACATATATAGATATATAAACACATACATATATAATAGGAAACATATATATAGATACATACATACATATTAAGTTTTCTGTAAATATCTCTCTCTCTATATCTCTATATATGTACTTGTCATATGCCAGGTGCTGGGCCACATGTCAAGATGTTACTATTTAATTTTTAGGATTTATTTTTTGTAGAGATGAGGTCTTGCTATGTCACCCAGCCAGGTCTCAAACTCCTGGCCTCAAATGATCCTCTTGACTGAGCATCCCAAGTAGCTGGGATTACAGGCTTGTGCCACCACCTCTGGATAATTTTTAAAATTTTTTGTAGAGATGGGGTCTCACTATGTTGCCCAGGTTGGTTTCAGTGATCCTCCTGCCTCGGCCTCCTAAAGCACTGGGATTACAGGTGTGAGCCACCATGTCCCGCCTAAAATATTACTGTATTCACATCCTTACTGTTGCTTTTGACAGCTTCCTGAGATTCCTTTCAGCACTAATCTGTCTCCCATGTGTAGTGGCCCCAAAAAGATAAGTCCACGTCTTAACCCCCAAAGCCTATGAAGATGACTTTGGAAATAGGACCTCTGCAAACATGATTAAGTGAAGGATCTAGAGATGAGGTCATTCCGGATCAGGGTGGGCCCTAAATCCAATTTAGTGTCCCTTAGAAGGGTAGGAGACAAGGGAGAGGAGGCCTTGTGAAGAGGAAGCCCGAGACTGGAGTGACTAATGCATCTCCACGCCCAGGAGCACTGGGGGTCGCTGGCAGCTCCCAGAAGCTAGGGAGAGGCATGGAACAGATTCTCCCCTAGAGGCTCAGGGAGAAACCAGCCCTGCCTGCCAACACCTCGACTTTGAACTTCCGGCCTCCAGAACCATGAGAGAATACACTTCTATTGTTTTAAGCCACCCAGTCTGTGGCAATTTGTTAGCACAACCTTAGGAAATGAATACAATGCATATAATTTATTAATGAGTTTGCATCCACCACCAAGAGCCTTGCTGATACTTTATAAGATATCGTGGGGAAGAAGATCAGACACTTCTAGGGACCCCTGGCTGATCTTGATTCTACCAAAGTTCCTGCATAACTCTGGACATGTTCTGTGACTTCCCTGGGCTTCTGTCTGCTAGGGAGACCAATGGTTTACATGAAATATGTTTTTTTTGTTTATTTTTTGGGTTTTGGGTTTTTTTTTTTTTTTTTTTTTTTGAGATGGAGGCTGGCTCTGTTGCTAGGCTGGAGTGCAATGGCACAATCCCGGCTCACTGCAACCTCTGTCACCCAGGTTCAAGCGACTCACCTGCCTGAGCTTCCTGAGTAGCTGGGACTACAGGCACACGCCACCACACCCAGCTAACTTTTTGTATTTTTAGTAGTGACAGGCTTTCACCATGTTGGCTAGGATGGTCTCGATCTCTTGACCTCATGATCCACCTGCCTCAGCCTCCCAAAGTGCTAGGATTACAGGTGCGAGCCACCACACCTGGCTGGTTTATATGAAATATGTGAAATACTCCACACTGCCAGAGGCTGTGATTTCCATGGTCATGGCTACAGTCTCACAGTCAGTCAAACAGCTTCAGCAGGCAGGGTTCTCTGCCTCCTACTTTACACGGGAAAGTAGGAAAGGAAAGGGGTTAGGAGGAGTAGGTTTCAGAGCAGTGAGATCTAGATGAGGAACACGGCTCCCTGGGAAGATCCAACTTTCTAATACAACAAGGGTGGCTTTTTCTTCTTTTGCTTGTTTTTTTGTTATCTTTTAAACACACCCACACATCACCTTAGCTTGCTTTTTTGTTTGTTTTTAAAATTAGAGACAGGGTCTCACTATGTTGCCCAGACTGGTCTTGAACTCCTGGCTCAAGTGATCCGCCTGTCTCAGCCTCTCAAAGCGCTAGGATTACAGGCATGAGCCACCGTGCCCAGCTGAGGGCAACCTTCTAAGAAGAGGTAAGGCAGGGATTTACCATCTGAAAAAAGTCCAACTAGGGTGGACCCCTTCTGGGCTCAGCAGGAGCTCCTGGGACTGTGACACTTCAAGTGCCCACAGAAATGTTCTCATTTAAAGTTATTTTAAAAGACAAAAGGGGAACAAACGAGATCATGATGACGATGTAATAACAAATCCATCCTGGATTACATTTGTCGTTAGACCAACGTGGTCGTAAGTGTAATTTCATTTTCTCTTTTTTATGGAAGAAGGTGTCTGCAGAAACCACTATGCATCACTGACAGGCCACCAGGAGAGGGACGGATGCTGAGGACTGAGAATGCTTGGCCAGCCTGAGTAAGGCGTTTCAAACTCCAGGCCACCAAAGGAGCAGAAAGGCCCGAATTGGAAAGCAGTCCTGGGCCAGCCTGCACTCTCTGCCCTATTTGTCATCAAGCCACCATCATCCCATAAGAGGCACTGCCCCAGAAGCAGCAAACTCAGTTGCTTGCTGTGACAGACACTGCTAAGGTATTTAATCCTCCCAACAACCCTATTAGGCAAGGGCCATGAGAATTGCCATTGGGCAGATGGGGAAACTG
The DNA here is from genome assembly GCA_963573385.1 of Cacajao melanocephalus. NCBI lineage: Eukaryota > Metazoa > Chordata > Mammalia > Primates > Pitheciidae > Cacajao > Cacajao melanocephalus. The sequence continues at coordinate 62,327 of CAUYLG010054674.1, read as the reverse complement.
AGGCCAAGAGAGCCCCGGCACAGTGCCTGCTACACCACAGGTGCTCAGTAGATATCCTCTGAGTGTGACCAGCATGAATAGAAGGAAGTTAAGTCCTGTGCTGGGACTTGAACCAAGCACTGGGCTCTGGACCCCCTGCTAGAACCACCACCCTCAGGCCTCTCAGCATGTGTGCCAGGCCCTACCCCGGTGGTGTTTCTAATCCTTACACAAAATCTACAAGGCTGATCTTACCAGCCCTGTGTCCAGATGAGGAAACTGAGGCTCAGAGACACATACACACCGCCTCAGGTTCCACCCGGCTCCACAGGAGGCTTCCTTTCTCTCCCTCTGCAGACTCGTTTGACGCAAAACTGGGGTTTGTGCTTGGGGGTTGCAGGGAGGGGCCAGGATTTGTGGCTGGGGGTCCTGGGGAGGGACGAGCCAGCAGTGCATGTCCAGGCAGCCTCAGTGTGTACCTGGGGCCTTCCTCGTCAGAGCAGAGCACCCAGCAGTGGCAGAAAATAGGAAATGACTTCCTGCTGGCCCGGGGTGGGCAGTGGCTGGGAACAGCTGTCCAGGCCCACCCTGGCCCAGCCTTCCTAGGCTGTGAGTCTCAGGGAAATCAGGTTTTGGGGCACAAGAGAAGGGTCTGGGGATGAATCCAAGGCTTCCTTTCACCAGGTTCCCCTGGAAAACATGAAGTGAACCTCAGATCTGAGTGCCCCTCATTGGCCCTCACGTTGGATAGGTCTGCTCATCTTCCTCGGCCTCAATTGGTCCACCCGTAAAATGGGGTCTTCAGGGATAGGAGTGCCAAACCGGATACTTCCTGTGAGCCCTCATGCCAGTCTCAAAGCCATGCTGGCCTCAGTTTCCTCATCTTTATTTTTTGTTATTTATTTATTTGAGAAAGAGTCTTGCTCTATCGCCCAGGCTGGAGTAAAGTTGTGCAATCTCAGCTCACTGCAACCTCTACCTCCCAGGTTCAAGCAATTCTCCTGCCTCAGCCTCCTGAGTAGCTGGGATTACAGATGGACACCACCTCACCCTGCTCATCTTTGTATTTTTAGTAGAAACAGGGTTTCACTATTCTGGCCAGTCTGGTCTTGAACTCCTGACCTCAGGTGATCTGCCCACCTCAGCCTCCCAAAGTGTTGGGATTACAGGCATGAGGCACTGCAGCCGGTCAGCTTCCTCATCTTTGAACTGAGGATAATGATGCTCATCTCCAGGGCTTGTCCTGGAGAGCAGTGTCTGGCAGTGTCTAGCACCGTTGCCCTCATCATTAGACAAGTCTATCCATTTCTTAAACATGCAGACCCCTGAGGCCGGGCCTGGGAACCTGCATGTTCACAGGTGTCCCTGGAGGTTCTCACCACAGGGTCTGGGGACGTGATAGCTACAAAGAGTTCTCAAAGTACTTTTTGCTCTCATTTCTTCTTTATTTTTTTAACCACAAAGCTACCATCCACACATGCTGAAGCAGGACACCTAGGACAAAGGGAGGTGTGTTGAAACGCTAATTCCCTCCCTTTCTTTAATCCGACCCTCAGGGAAAACCAGTGGTAAAACAATTGGTGTGTATTTCACATTGCTCTCTTCTCAGATGAGCACATTTGGAAATAGTTTGGGTTTCCTCTTCTAGTTTTATTTATTTTTAAATTTAATTATTTGTTTTTCTTTTTCCTTTTTTTTCTTTTTTTTTTTTAAGACAGGGTCTTTCTCTGTCACCCAGGCCGGAGCACAGTGGTGCAATCATAGCTCACTGCAGCCTTGAACTCCTGGGCTCTGGTGATCCTTCCACCTCAAGCTCCTGAGTATCTGGAACTAGAGGCACATGGCACCATACCTGGCTAATTTGTTTTTTAATTTTTTGTAGAGATGGGGTCTCACTGTGTTGCCCAGGCTGGTCTCAAACCCCTGAGCTCAAGTGATCCTCCCACCTCAGCCTCCTAAAGTGCTGGGATTATAGGTGTGAACCACTGTGCCTGGCCTATTCTATTTTTTGTAATCCAGGCTAGAGTGCAGTGGTGTGATCATAGCTTACTGCAGCCTCAGACTCCTGGGCTCAAGCAATCCTCCTACCTCAGCCTCCCCAGTAGCTGGGAAGTACACTCAGCTATGTTTTGTATTTTGTGTAGAGGTTGGGTTTCATCATGCTGTCCAGGCTGGACTTGAACTGGGCTCAAGCCATCCTCCTACCTTAGCCTCATGAGTAGCAGTAGCTGGGATTACAGGCGCACAACACCTCACCTGGCTTTTTTTTTTTGAGACGGAGTCTCACTCTGTCACCCAGGCTGGAGTCCAGTGGTGTGATCTTGGCTCACTGCAACCGCTGCCTCCCAGTTTCAAGTGATTCTCCTGCCTCAGCCTCCTCAGTAGCTGGGATTACAGGTGTCCGCCACCACACCTGGCTAATTTTTGTATTTTTAGTAGAGATGGGGGTTCCACCATGTTGGTCAGGCTGGTCTCAAATTCCTGATCTCATGATCCACCCAGTGCAGCCTCCCAAAGTGCTGGGATTACAGGCATGAGCCACTGTGCCCAGCCCTTGCCTAGCTTTTATTTTTTATTGTAATTTTAGAAATACAGGGCTTATAACCATTCATGTTTTCTGCATCCTTTTTGAGAGCCTCTTATGTCAATACACTGAGCACAAATACATGCTGCAAATGCCTCAACTGCTACACTGGAAGGATAGCACTTTTCACCCTCTTTTCCAGCTGGGAAAACCAAGGCCCCAGCCTGAAGTGAGTCCGGGCAGTGGGGCTGCAGCTGAGAAGCAGAGCGTGATGACCGGACAAGTGGCCATTTATTGCCAGGGCTGTGTCCACAGCGTGGCTCTGTAGCCATTCCCCAGAGGGCACATGCAAGAAGCTGGCTGTGCCTCTGCCATGAGCCTCACGTGCCCTCTGCCCTGCCCAGGAAGGCAGCCAGTGGTTTTGGGCCCCTCCTCCCCGTCGGAGCGGCCAGCTGCAACCAGACCGCAGACCAGGCGAGGAAAGTGCAAATGAACCCCAGCTGGCGGCCGAGTTTCTCTTTCCCGTCAAGCAAGTGCCTTACAGTACCGGTGCAAGGCAAAGAGGTGGGGGTGGGGTGGGGTGCAGGGGAGTTTTCAGGGAAGTGGGGAGCCACTGGGGCTGTTTTTATTTTCTTGAGGAATAATATTTACATGTGAAAGTGAATAAATGATGTTGACTTTAAGTGTCCAGCTTGAACATTTTTTATACCTATACAGTCACCACTCAAATGAGGATCAAGGGCACCTTCAGCCTCCAGAAGATTCCCTAGGGTCCCTTCCCAGTCCACAAGTGCCCTCCCTGCCCCCACTCCCTGCCCCCACCAGCAGCAGTAACCTCTGCTGTGCCATCTATAAATAGCAGTGAGATCTGCCTGTTCTTAAACTGCACATAAAGCAATAAGTCACTTGGGACGCGTCCCTTCTTGTCTGGTTTGTTTCACACAACACGACGCGTGTGAGAGCCATGAATGACGTGGCATGTGTGATGGTTTGCAGTGTTTTATAGGGAGCAGTGTCCCATTGTATGGAGGCACCTCAATTTGTTTATCCATTCTCATTGTTGATGGATATTTGAGATGCTTCCCAGTTTGGGATTATTAGGAGCAGAGCTCCTATGAATATCTGTGCACAGATCTTGAAGGACACTCGCTTTCTTTGCTTTTGGGTAAATACCTGAGAGTGGGACTGCCGGGTCTCAGCATAGGTGAATGTTTACCTTTATAAGAAACTGACCATGGTTTTCCTGCCTGGCTGCCAGAGCTGTTTTAGGAGCTCAGAGGTGTGACTGGTACGACTGCCTGGGGGGCCCCACTCCACATCAGAGCAAACCTACAAAACACACCCATGGGCCACATTAAATGTAGACTTGAGGTATACAAATACTTTTCAGAGAGGCTTTTCTAATTTTACTTTTTGAAGTTATTTGGCCCTGAGTGACCGCTTTGCTGTGTGGGCCTGCTGGAGTTTCCTGGCTATGGTATTTGGATAGTCTGACAAGAGACAGTGGAACCCCCAAAGGGTTTTTTATTTCCGGTGAGATTTTTATGAATAGTGTAGTCCTTCCCCTTCCTCTGCAGCTCTGTGAATTCTTACTCACTCCTCAAAACCCTCCTCCAAGGCCCACACCTCCACAAGTGGCAGTTCATTTTCTATATTTTTTCGTATAATTCTTTGTTTACTGTAGGCCTCCCCTTTGATGAGGAGCCCCCTAGGAGTGTCAGGCTCTCTACTGTACCCCCAGCACCAGCACAAGGGCTGGTGGATACTTGGGACATTTAAGGTTTGCCAGGCTGGGCGTGGTGGCTCACACCTGTAATCCCAGCACTTTGGGAGGCTAAGGTGGGAGGATCACTTGGGCCCAGGAGTTTGAGACCAGCCTGGGCAACATGGTGAGAAGCTGTTTCTTTCTTTCTTTCTTTTTTAATTTTTAAAATAAAAAGAGAAAAAAAGGAATAGCATAAATGCAATGTGGAATTCTGGATTGAACTTTGTGTCTTTACCAGCCCTCTAAGTGATTCTGGTACATGCTAAAATTTGAGAACTGCTAGTCCACTAAATATATTCCAGAGAAATTCTAGCCACAGCAACTCTGTTTATAATGGCAGAAAATTGGAAACAGCCCAAGTGTCAATCAAAAGGGAATGAGGGCCAAGCACGGTGGCTCACACCTATAATCCCAGCACTTTGAGAAGCTGATGTGGGTGGATCACTTGACGGCAGGAATTCAAGACCAGCCTGGCCTACATGGTGAAACCCTGTCTCTACTAAAAATACCAAAATTGGCCACGTGCAACTCAGGAGGCTGAGGCATGAAAATCGCTTGAGCCTGGGAAGTGGAGGCTGCAGTGAGCCGAGATTGTGGCGCTGCACTCTAGCCTGGGTGACAGAGTGAGACTCTGTCTCAAAAAAAACCCACAAAAAACAAAAAGCAATTAAGACAGTTATAAGGTAGGCACATAAAATTACTATGTTACATAACTTACTACTATGTAACAAGGTGAATAGAAGCTCAAGCCCTCTCTCTTTATCCACATGTCTACAGGATGACTCTCACCCAGGTACGCCTCAGCAACAAAGCAGGTTATTTATGTATTTATTTTGAGACAGAATTTCACCATCATTGCCCAGGCTGGAGTGCCGTGGCATGATAGCAGCTCACCACAACCTCCACCTACCAGGTTCAAGCGATTCTTCTGCCTCAGCTTCTTGAGTAGCTGGGATTACAGGCATGAGTCACCACGCCTGGCTTATTTTGTATTTTTAGTAGAGATGGGGTTTCTCCATGATGGCCAGGCTGGTTTTGAACTCCCGACCTCAGGTGATCCGCCCACCTTGGCCTCCCAAAGTGCCGGGATTATAGGTGCGAGCCACCCACGCCCAGCCAGCAGGACATACAGTGTGATGCCAGACAAAGATTTCAACCCCCCGAAACTGTTCTCACTGTTTGGGGACACAAAGCTTTCAACACCTCAAAACAGTACTGATTGTCTGGGGACACATACTTACGCACATAAAGATGAACTTAGAAACGATAAACAGCAGTGTCCAGGGAGAGAGGGAGAGATGGGAATGACAGGAGGAAGGGGTAAACGGGGGCTTCCAATACACTGCAAATGTTTTCTATTTTAAGCCAGGGATTGGAGGTGAGATACTTTAAATACCTGAGCAGCTTCATTAAAATAATTTTTAATCGACACATGCTCTTTAAAAAATGATTCAGGCAGGGCACAGGAGCTCATATTTGTCATCCTAACACTTTGGGAGGCTGAGGTGGGTGGATCGTTGGAGCCCAGGAGTTTGAGACCAGCCTGGGCAACGTGATGAAACCCCATTGCTACAAAAAATAAAATTAGCTGGGTGTGGTGTCACACGCCTGTAGTCCCAGCGAGAGGACTGCTTGAGCCCGCGAGGCAGAGGTTGCGGTGAGCCGAGATCGCACCATTGCACTCCAGGCTGGGCAACAGAGTGAGACCCTCTCTCAAAAAAAATTTTTTTTTCATTTAAATAAATGAATTAAACTAAAATGAATGTTTCCTTTAATTTTTTTTTTAAGCAAAAAGCCATGATGTATAGGTCAGCCCCATGCCACGGGACAGCGAGGCTGGCTCTAGCTTTGCAGTTATACCAGCGATCATCTGTCTCTGCTCATTTATGTGAGTTCCTTTGGGCTGTGCTGACCATCACAGAGCCCTGAGCCACACATGGCAACTGATTTGAAAAGTGGCCTGTTTGAATTGAAATGTACTGTAAGGATGAAACGCAACGAACAGAAGAATGTAAAGTATCTTAATCATTCTATGTTGACAACTTGAAGTGCAATATTTCAGACAGACTGAGTTAAATAAAACATTAAAACACCATTCTTTTTTAACCTTTTTTAAAGGTGGTTACTGGAAAAACTGAAATGACATAGAGCCTAAATTTGTGGCTTGCATTCTATTTCTTTCTCTACTCCCTTTCTTTCTTGAGATAGAGTCTCACTCTGTTGCACAGGCTGGAGTTTAGTGGTACAATTATAACTCACTGCAGCCTCGACCTCTTGGGCTTAAGTGATCCTCCCACCTCAGCCTCCCAGGTAGCTGGGGCTGCAGGAGCATGACACCATACATGGCTTTTTTTGTGGGGGAGGAGGGTAGAGATGGGACCTCACTATGTTGCTCAGGCTGGTCTCAAACTCCTGGCCTCAAGCAATCCTCCTGCCCTGGCCTCCCACAGCACTGGGACTGCAGGCATGACCCACCTCACCGGACTGGCTTGCATTATCTTTCTATTGGATGGCCCAGATCGAGAAGGTAGATTAATGCAAGCAGAAACGGCTCGGTGCAGTACTGGCCATGGAGATGTTGCTGAGATATGTGGTTAGGTGAACAGAAGTAAGTTGCAGAAGTGTGGTGTAAGCCATTTATCTATCATCCCTCCTCAGTCTCATGTGTTTCTCTTTGTTTTTTTCACATCAGGTGAGTAACATGTTAACCTTGTAAGAAGGTTTGAGGAAGGCACATTTCACACACGCTCATGAACACCGACTGTTGGACTTGGGAGCCACAAAAGTGCCTCATCATCTGTCATTCTCTGTTGCTGCACATTGCCACCAGCAAACAATCCCGCTCTGCTGTCTCACTGGAAACCAAACCCCAGCTAAACCAAACCTTCTCCTGGCCCACTTACGCGGCCAGCCACATTCCTGCTTTTCTGTTCTATTTGGCAGTGAAAGTCCGTGAAAGAGCAGCCGGTCCTGGCTCTCTCCAACTTGTCTCCTTGTGTTCCTTCTGAATCCCACCCCCAGGCCGGGCGTGGTGGCTCGCACCTGTAATCCCAGCACTTTGAGAGGCCAAGGCAGGCAGATCACTGAGGTCAGAAGATGGAGATCAGCCTGTCTCTACTAAAAATATAAAAATTAGCCGGGCGTGGTGGCGGGCACCTGTAGTCCCAGCTACTCAGGAGGCTGAGGCAGGAAAATCACTTGAACCCAAGAGGCAGAGGTTGCAGTGAGCCAAGATCACACCACTGCACTCCAGCCTGGGTGAAAGAGCCAGATTCTGTCTCAAAAAATAAAAATAAAAATAAAATAAATAAATAAATCCCACTCCCACGAGGCTTGCCTGGCCCCCACTGCTACACACAAACCATTTTTCTGAAGGTCACCACTTACTGCCACATCGCCACGTCCGTGGGTGACATCTGAGTCCACCTCTGACGTGACTGACACAGCTGCTGCTTACCCTCTCCCGTGTGCCCTCTATCCACTGGTCTTCATAGACCCAGGTCTCCTGGTTCCTCCTACCTCCCTAGCTGCTCCTCCTCAGTTCCTGACTTTTTTTTTTCTTGGATACAGGGTCTTGCTCTGTCACCCAGGATGGAGTGCAGTGGCACGACCTCAGCTCACTCAGCCTCCTGAGTAGCTGGGACTACAGTTCTAACACCTGGCTAATTTTTTTGTATTTTCTGTAGAGATGGGGTCTTGCCATGTTGGCCAGGCTGGTCTTCAACTCTTGAGCTCCTGATTTTTTTTTTTTTTTTTTGAGTTGGAGTCTTGTTCTGTCATCCAGGCTGAAGTGCAGTGGCATGATTTCAGCTCACTTCTACTTCTGCCTCCGGGGTTCAAGCAATTCTCCTGTCTCAGCCTACCAAGTAGCTGGGACTACAGGCATGCACCACCACACCCAGCTAATTTCTGTATTTTTAGTAGAGATGGGGTTTCACCACGTTGGCCAGGCTGGTCTTGAACTCCTGACCTTAAGTGATCCACCCACATCAGCTTCCCAAAGTGCTGGGATTACAGGCATGAGCCACCACACCCAGCCAGCTCCTGACTTCTTGCTTGGTCCTAGGCACTCTCTTCCTCTCCATCACCCCCTTGGTGCTTGTGGTAGGTAGACTAATGACCGCAAAGACACTCATGCAAATCCCTAGAACCTGTCAATAAGCTGCCTTACATAGCAAAAGGGACTGTCCAGAAATGATTAAATGAAGGACCCTGAGATGGGGAGATCATCCTGAATTAACTGGGTATGTCTAATGTCATCACAAGGGGCCTTATAAGGGAAAGACAGAAGCAGGAGGGCCAGAGTCAGAGAGAGGCTGGAAGATGCTATGCTGCTGACTCTGAAGACGGGGAAAGAGCCATGAGCCAGAGAATGCGGGAGGCCTCTAGAAACACAGGTGAAAACAAAACATGCAGAACAGATTCTCCCCACAGAGGCTCTGGAAAGGAATACCGTCCAGCTGGTACCTTGATTTTAGCCTCTTAAGGCCATTGTAGAATTCTGACCTGCAGAACTATAAGATACTAGAACGGGCATGGCAGCTCATGCTGGTAATCCCAGCACTTTGGGAGGTGGGAGGATCACGTGAGCCTAGGAAGTTGAGACCAGCCTGGGCAACACTGGGAGACCCATCTCTATAAAAAAGTAAGAAAAAGGTAGCTGGCATGGAGCCAGGCTTCCATCCCAGCTATTCAAGGAGGCCGAGGTGGGAGGATCACTTGAGCCTAGGAAGTAAAGGCTGCAATGATCTGTGATTGTAACACTGTACTCCTGCGTTGGAGACAGAGGGGGGAAAAAAACCCTCAAGGAACTCGTGTTGCTTTAAGTTACGAGGTTCGTGGTACTTTGGTACGGCAGCAGCAAAAAACTAAAAGACTGGCCAGTCTCCTGATTGTAAGCAATGACAATGCCCAAATATATCACTTCCAGGCTAAGTGTCACACTTCGATATTCAGCTGCCTACTTACTGGACACCTCTACTGAGTGTCTGAATTCTGGACCCTCCTCGCAAGCCTTCTGCACCCACTGGAGTTGGTGGCAATGCCATCCTTCTAGGTGCTTGAGCCAAAAGTCTCAGACCCAATCTTTGCTCTTCATTCCTTATCACTGCCCGCATCCCGGCTGCCAGTGAGTCCTGCCGGCCCCATCTTTGACACACAGCCAGATTGTGGCCACTACTCAGCAGCCTCCTCCACCGCCACAGCCTCCTGCCTGCAGGACAGCCGTAGCCTCCACCTCTGCCCCTGCATTCTTCTCAGAACAGGAGCAGCGGGGTCCTTAAGACAAAGAATGTCACTCTTGTGGTCCCCATTGCATTTGGAGTAAAAGTTGAACACTTAGGGAGGCTGATAAAGCCACCTATAATGGGATGCCCCCCCCCACCTCTGTGACTTTATCTCCTACCAAACCCCACCTTGCTCTGCTCCAGCCATGCTGGCCTTACTATTCCTTGGGCACAGCAGAAGGACACATCCCCACCCCAGGGCCTTTGTAGGTGATGTTCCCCTTGTCTGGAGCACTCTTCCCTGATGTCCTCATGAGTAACTCCCTCACTGCCTTCAGGATCGGCTTAAATGTCACCTTCTCAACAAGGCCTGCCCTGAGCACCCCAAATTGCCACTCATCCCAGTCACCTCCACAATGCCCAATGCTTCTGACTCTGCCCTACTTTTTCTGTTTTCCTTTCAATATACAGTATCATTTATCCATCATTCTTATTGTTTGCTCATCTCCTGCACTAGAACGTAACTCCACGAGGGCAGGGATCTTTGTTTTGTTCCTGGTGTTTAAAATAGTGCCCAGCATAGAGGGCATTCAATAAACAAATGAATCACTGGAAGGGTATCTGGATAAGTTTGTTTGTTTGTTGTTTGCTTGTTTGTTTTGGTGGTGGGGACAGGGTCTAGATCTGGGAGACAAATCACAAACACACCCAGCTTGGAGTGCAGTGGCACGCTCATGGCTCACTGCAGTGTCAGCCTCCCATATTCAACCAATCCTCTTGCCTCAGTCAGGAGTTCAAGACCAGCCTGGCCAACATGGTGAAACCCCCGTCTCTACTAAAAATACAAAAATTAGCTGGGCATGGTGGCTCATGCCTATAATCCCAGGCTGGTCTTGAACTCCTGACCTCAAGCGATCTACCTGCCTCAGCCTCTCAAAGTGCTGGGATTACAGGCATGAGCCACTGTACCTGGCCAGAAAAAGCTTATTAAAGAAAAAAATATAGCCTCAGAATTAAACAGAATCATGGCATACAGTAAGTGCTTAGAAATGGTAATAGGCATTATCATTGTTTTCTTTTCTTTTCTTTTTTTTTAAGACAGGTTCTTACTCTGTTGCCTATGCTGGAATGCAGTGGCGGGATGATGACTCAATCCAACCTCAACCTCCTTGGGCTCAGGTGATCCTCCCACCAGTGTTGCTGGAACTACAGGTGCATAGCACCACACCCACCTAATTTTATAGAGACGGGATTTCACTATGTTGCCCAAGCTAGTCCTGAACTCCTTGGCTCAAGCGATCCACCCACCTCGGTCTCCTAAAGTGCTAGGATTATAGGTATTTTTTTTCTTTCTGTTCATGGAAATAACTCACTCAACATTTAACAACATGTCTTTACCCTTCCAGTGAAAAATCCCCCACAAAATATAGAAATGAATAAAGTAGAAAGTGAAGCCTTCCATTATTCCACCTCCCACTGTCAGGTAAATGTATCACATTCTAGACATTTTCCTCTGTGAGAGCGTTTATTTCTAAACTTTTTACAAACATAGGGTGACACCCTACATTTTAGCAACTCACTCACTTTCGATATAGCATAGATCTCCTTCCATAAAAGTCCACATCACTCTCCAGGGTTCTAAATGCCTGTGAGCTATTCCACAACAGGGATGAAACAATTGATTTACCATTTCCTTAAGTTGAACTTTAAGCTATTTCTAATGTTCCCCCGCAAACAATGCTTTAATGAACAGCCTCCATCTCACACATCTATGAACGTGTAGGAGATTTTCTTTGGGATAAATCACTGATTATGGAATTGTGGGTATGATGGCACATTTAAAACACTGTCATCTTACTGCCAAATTATCTTCTCATTATTCTGGGAATGAACAGCCTGCATTCGCCCCTCACAGAGGCAGAAGGGGGCACATACCCCACCCCTGCATTCCTCCTTAGGTGAGTCTCTCCTTGAACAGCGTGCTGGTGGGAGGCCACTGTGACATCACAGATGTGGGGGTTGGGAGAGAGACAGGCCATGTGGCTGCCCAACTGGGACCTCAGGGAACAGTACTGGACATCCCCTTCTGAGACTCAGCGTAGTTAGCTGGCAGGAGTCTTGGTGATTGGTACCATTTCTAATCACCAGTGCCAGGGACCATACTCAACAGAAGCAGGGAAGCTGGCAGGGAGAGGCTACACATCATTTTGAAAATCATGATAACACAATTTTAGATTTGGAAAAAGCCAAGAAAAGAATCTTATCATACAAAGCATCCATTTGCCATTCACATATTCATTCAACAAGTATTTCAGTTCCTTTTAGTTCAGGTTATTCTCAGTATTAGGACTGTCACAGTGAACAAAAGAAAGTCCCTGTTCTCACTAAACTTTCATCCCACTTGGGGAGACAAATCATAAACACAAAATCAGTGAGTGGCAAGTACTGTATTAGAGTGACAGCCAGCTGCGGTGACAGACAAACCCAAAATTTCAGATGGCCACTGAAGGCATCAAGACCCCAGATGAGGCCAAATGTCCCTACCGCCTAGCAGGACATCCTCTTCCCAGAACTTAGAACTACTCTCTGTGGCTGGACAAGGTGGCTCACACCTATAATCCCAGCAAGTGATTCTCCCGCCTCAGCCTCCTGCAGGAGCCTCCAGCCTCCTGGGATTATAGGAGAGTGCCACGATTCCAGCTAATTTTATATTTTTCATAGAGAGAGGGTAACCCACAAGGTCTCAGAAAAACCTGAGGAGATGTCAAAGATTGACATCCACCCTGGACTGGGTATGGCGGCTCACGTCTGTAATCCCAGCACTTTGGGAGGCTGAGATGGGCAGATGGCTTGAGGTCAGGAGCTCAAGATCAGCCTGGCCAACATGATGAAACCCCATCTCTACTAAAAATACAAAATTAGCCAGGTGAGGTGGCGCATGCCTGTAATTCCAGCTACTTGGGAGGCTGAGGGAGGAGAATCACTTGAAGCCGGGAGACAGAGGTTGCAGTGAGCCAAGATGGTGCCATTGCACTCCAGCCTGGGCAACAAGCGTGAAACTCCATCTAAAAAAAAAAAAGTATCAAGTGTTAGAGGATTGGGAGTAACAATTTTACATCAATCTAGACCCAAGTCAATCAGTGAAAAATTACTGCTAACCTACTATGTGCTAGTGTATTCATCTTAGTAATATAGGAGACTTTAGCTTCAAATTCATGGTTTCCCCACCTTGCTGGGGGAGGGGTGGGCTCCATTCCCTTTGGAGCAGAGAGTACTAACAGTTTACCTGGTATCCAGCAGCCCCTTTTCCTTTCTAGGAGCTCTGCTTTACCCCAAGGGGCAGTGTGCTTTTGCAAAAAGCTGAAATTGAGCTGAAAGTCACATAAGATAAAACTCATCATTTAAAGTGTGTAATTCGAGGCCAGGCCTGGTGGCTCATGCCTGTAATCCCAGCACTTTGGGAGGCCGAGGCAAGAGGACCTCTTGAGGTCAGGAGTTTCAGACCAGCCTGACCAACGTGGTGAAACCCCGTCTCTACTAAAAACACAAAAATTGGCTGAGCATGGTGGCACATGCCTGTAATCCCGGCTACTCGGGAGGCTGAGGCAGGAGAATCACTTGAAGCAGAACGCAAACATTGCAGTGAGCCGAGGTTGTACCACTGCTCTCCAGACTGGGCAACAGAGCAAGACCCTGTCATTCATTCACTCATTCATTCATTCATAAATAAATAAAGTGTGTAACTCAGTGGCATTTAGTACAGTTACAATGTTGTGTAACCATTGCCTCTGCCAAGTTCCAAAGCATCAGCCCAGAAGGAAGCCCTGCACCCATGGCACTGCTGCTCCCTGTTCCACCCACCCTGGTCACCCCGATCAGTTTCCAACTCCACGGATCCCCCACTGCCAGGCCCTCCAAAGAAACAGAACCGCACATCCTGCGCTGCCTCAGGACATTTGCAGGAGCAGCTCCTTCTTCCCAGGTGTTCCTCCCTCCTCTTACTCTGGCACCCTTTAGGGCTTACTTCACCAGCACCCCTTTGGGGGTCTCCCTAGGGCCTCCCCTGAGGTCAGGCTCTCCAGCACATGTCCTCAGGAACCTGAGGTGTCCTTTTCTCAGCATTTGCCACTATTGCAATTATTCTTCGGGCCGATTTCATTCATGCCTTCTATAGTTAGATGATAAAGTCTATTAGAGGAAGGGTGTGGTGCCTCACACCTGTAATCCCAGTGCTTTGGGAGTCAGAGCCAACAGGTTTGCTTGAGGCCAGGAGTTTGCAACCACCCTGGGCAACACAGGGAGATCCCATCCCTACAAAAAATAATAATAATAGTAGCCAGGCATGGTGGCTCATGCTTGTAATCCCAGAACTCTGGGAGGCCGAGGTGGGCAGATTATCTGAGGTCAGCAGTTCAAGACTAAGCCTGTCCAACAGGGTGAAACTCCATCTCTACTAAAAAAACAATTAGCTGAGTGTGGTGGTGTGCACCTATAGTCCCAGCTACTTGGGGGGCTGAGGCTGGAGAATCGCTTAAACCCAGGAGGCAGAGGTTGCAGTGAGCCAAGACTGTGCCACTGCACTCCAGCCTGGGTGACAAAGCAAGACTGTCTCAAAAAAATAAATAAATGAAGTAATAATAATAATAAAAGCCTACTAGGAAAGGGCATGTCTGTCTTGTTTATCACTATAAATCAGGGCCTAGACCAAAATCTGGCGTGGAATAGGCCAAAATATGGACAGTAATATTTTGTTAATTGAATAACTACATGATTGCTCCCACAGAGGAGTCATCTTGTGTCTCCCTGGCTGTGACATAGGCAGCCCCTCCAGCCCCTCACATGCCCATATATGGGCATGATGCAGACCGCCTGGCCATGGTCTATGAGGTCCCAGCCCCTTTGCCCTCACAATGCCCAAGGGCCCCCCGGCGTCTATAAGAGGCCGCAGGGCCAGCCCCTGACTCACAGCCCACGGAGTTCCACCTGCTCACAGGTTGGCTGGCTCAGCCAAGGTGGTGCCCTGCTCTGAGCGTCCAGGCCAAGCCCATCCTGCACCATGGCCAGGTACAGACGCGGCCGCAGCCAAAGCCGGAGCAGATGCTGCCGCCGAAGACGAAGAAGTCGCAGACGAAGGAGGCGGAGCTGCCGGAGACGGAGACCCACGAGTAAGTGAGCCCAGCTGAGGGTGGGCTGGGGCTGGGGGCTCTTGGGGCCCAGGCTTCCTCTCACCACCTTTCTTGGTCTCACCAGGGTGCTGCCGCCGCAGGTACAGGCTGAGGTGTAGATGAGACTAATTGCAAATAATTGCACAAAATAGCAAGTCCACCAAACTCCTGCCTGAGAATTTTACCAGACTTCAAGACTCTCTTGCCACATCTTGAAAATGCCACCATCCAATGCAAAACAGGAGCCTGCTAAGGAACAATGCCGCCTGTCAATAAATGTTGAAAAGTCATCCCACTCTTGTCTCCTTGTCCTTGACAGGGGAGGCTCGGGGGGGAGGAGGGCTCAGGATGAGCAGAGGGAGACAGGGCCTGGGCATGTGACGGGGAAGGATGTGGGTGGGGGAGACATGAGAGAGTAACAGTTGTCATGCTGGGTTTTGTTCCAAACTCTTAGCCCAAGTCACAGCCAAAACCTGCCTCAAGTCACAATCAAACCCTGCCTCCCCCAGTCACAATCAAAACTTACCCAAAGTCACAACCAGAACCTGCCTCCCAAACCCCCTCTTCACAGATCCCTACCCAGTGGGGTTGCGGCAACCGAGTCTCTCAAGTTTGAGGACCCACTATGTACATTTTTCCTCCACTCTGCTCAGTGACTTCATCCTGGCAGCTTGAAATGGACCACAGAAATTTACAGAAATTAGCAAATGCTACACATCTCGGTTCCCTCCATCCCTGGGGTTCCAGGGGTTCCAGTTAAACATTGACCAGCTGGAACTCATTATCTGACCTGTCCCCTAGCTGCCCACCCGGGGTTTATTTTAGCCCAAAGCTGAAATTTCCATTCTTCAACAAATGAACTCTTAGACACCATCAGGAAAATTAAATTCAAAACTGTTTATTCCTCATTCCGGGCCAGTTTTCATCCCCACTGGGTACAGTGATAACGCGTACAGGTAGCTGAACTTTTTACATTTAATCAAGTGCCATTAAGGAAGTAATTCTTATCTACCATCCTGCAAACCCAAACATTTTGTTAACCACTGGTTTCTTTACTCTTTGGGGCAGGTTTCACAATGTTATGTCCACTTGAGGAAACAAAGGTTAATGTGTCCATCTGGTAGAACCTAAATCCTCACTCAAGTTGTGTGTGATATACTACCTATACAAAAATTTCCAAGGCAAGAGAGTTTAAGACCCCAGTGAGATCTGGGGAAAGATGAGAAGTGAGGCAGCCACCCCGACAAGAAATCCTTGCAGGCATTGGTCTACTTGGCTCACTCACAGCCCTAAGAAAGCCCACCCTCTCTGATTCCTTGACACAGGCCTTGGCTCACAGTCATTTCATGATGGTAGAGCAACGCCCAGAGCACTTCAGCAGGGACCAGAGGCTCTGAGACCCAGTTCCCTGAGGTGACAGGGCGCACCAAGCACCTCAGAAATGTCACAGTATGACTTTTGTTTATGGTGCACCAACTGTGCATTCTGCATACATCACTTCCTTTTTTTTTTTTCTTTTTTCGAGACAGGGTCTCTCTCTGTCACCCAGGCTAGAGTGCAGTGATGCAAACACAGTTCACTGCAGCCTCAACCTCCTGGGCTCAAGTGATTCCCCTATTTCAGCCTCCTGGCCTCCTGAGTAGCTGGGATCACAGGCAAGCACCACCATGCCTGGCTAATTTTTCTAATTTTTTTTTTTGTAGAGACAAGGTGTCACTATGTTGCCCGGGCTGGTCTGAAATTTCTGGGCTCAAGTGATTCTCCTGCCTTGGTACAAGGCAGCTGCCTGTGGCAGGTATCAACAACCTTGTGCTTTCAAGTGAGCACATCAGAGTTCAGTGCTAGCCCTGCCACTACCATGACCCTGATCACTTTAGCAATGGCTCTCCATAACACAGTCAGATCATGACAGCAGCTTGGCTAGACAGGCAGACCCTGGAGTGCAGTGGTGTGAACGTGGCTCACTGCAGCCTCAACCTCCTGGGCTCAAGCAATCCTCCCCTCACAGCCTCCTGAGTAGCAGGGACTACAGGCACATGCCACCACACTTAGGCTAATTTTTTTATTTTTTGCAGACAGGGGCCTCACTATGTTGCCCAGGATGGTCTCAAACTCCTGGGCTCAAGTGATCCTCCCACCTCAGCCTCTCAAAGTGCTGGGATTACAGGTGTGAGCCATCACACCAGCTCCTTCCTAGTTTCATCAGCAAGCTCTGGCCATGGAGATTTGACTTAGTAGGATGTAGGGTAAGGCCCCAGCATTCCTATTTTTAACACATGCCCTCAGGGAGCTTGAGGGCCACTCTAAAGGACCTTCTTATTCCCAAAGAGAGGCAGCACAGAAACACCACAGGCATGCAATATCACTCGTCACCTCCTGCAAGGATCTGAAGATTAAGCCCTCTGACTTCATTTCCTAACGCCACCGTGACAGATTGCCACAAGTTCTGCAGCTTTAAACAACACAAATCTATTATCTTACAGGTCTGCGGTCAGAATTCTGAAACAGGTCTCATGGGGCTAAAATCAAGGAATCAGCAGGGCTGTGCTCCTTCTGGATGCACCAGGGGAGGATAACCCATTTCCCTGTCGTGAGAGGCTGCCTGCCTTAGCTCATTGCAAGGGGGAAACCCCGCAAGTGCTGTGGCAAGGGTCTGAAGCCTCAGCTTGTTCCCATATAAATACTGATTTAGAAAAGGATTAGAAATGTAGGCACATGGTTATTCCTTTATATAATCATATGTAATCTTATAGTTACTCACTTATAATCATAAAGACATATACTCAGTATAACCTTTAATTTTACTAATGACTATCAGGTTATGAAGCATGGAACTGAGGTGACATCGTGAACAAAGTGATCCTAAGGCAAGATGCTCTAAACCCTCTGTGACGCCCACATAAGGGCTGCTGGAGGGGGCCTTGGCTGTGCGGCAGTGCCAGTGCTGGGAAAGTGCCTGCTATTTAGCCAGATAGGGAAGGAGATGTCCAAAATGGCCAAGACGTCATCTTCCTGGGAGAGTTAGGAGAAAACTCCACTCTTCCAAGCACTTGCAGCAAGCCCTGACGGCTGTCAGGGAAACCCGCAGACATCCGGGGGCTTAACTGTCTCTATGTGATGCTGTGCTTCAGTGGTCATGTTCCATGTCCACTCTCTCACCCTGCTTCTGCACCTGGTTTCTTTTTCTTTTTTTTTAAGATGGGGTTTCACCATGATGGCCAGGCTGGTCTTGAACTCCTGACCTCAGGTGATCCACCCACCTCAGCCTCCCAAAGTGCTAGGATTACAGGCGTGAGCCACCGTGCCCGGCTTCTTTTTCTTAAAAGATAACAATTAATAATAGTAACATAATCTTAGTGTCCTTGATATTTCTGACAAATATGCAAAGAGCGCTAACTCACTGGCTTTTCTCCTTACCTCGGCTACTTGAAAGTCTTCGGCCCCCTGTCTTCAAGACACGTGATTTACCTGACCCTACCACTGACCACCATTATCTCACCCTACCTTCCCTGCCCCCTGCTTTGTACTCAATAGAAGTCAGAGTGTCCAGGCACTCGGGGCCACTGCAGGTCTCCACGCTTGGGTTGGCAGTGGACCCCCAGGGCCAAAACTCTTTTTTCTCTTTCTCGGTGGCTTGTGTCTTTTATTTCCACAGTTCCTTGTCTCTGCACCAGCAGAGAGGGGCTCACAGGACCCTGTAGGGCTGGACCCTACACAAAGGCCCATCGAAATTCAGTGGAATGGGGAAGTAGACCCTACCTCTTGCTGGGCATAGAGCCAAGGTACAGAAGAGCATGTGAGACTAGAAATAGTGCAGTGTCCCTTTCTGGAAAATACAATTGGCCTCAGAATCCATTGTGTGGGATTGCCCCAGAAAGCCATATGAATTATTCTTTATGAAAGTTGGACCCTGAAGAGCCAATGACCTTTGTCACCATGATATGATGTCCCTCTCCAATGCCAGCCTTCCATCTGTCCCGGGAAGGGCTGTCTTTCACAGTGGGTGTCTGGCATCTCTGTCTCTCCTTTTGGCCTCTTCCAGCCACACCCTCAACCCCATGCCTCCCGTAGCTACTCTGGTTCACAATATTCTTTCTCTTCTCTGAACTTTTACTTCCTATAGCACTGACACAGCCTTGGTAGATGTCCCTGTCTCATGAGTTAATTTCCTTGTGTGCCTGAAAACCAGATAATAAGCCCTTGTCATCTCTCACCGTGTCATGCACAGAGTGGGCATTCAGTGCATGGTTCTTGATTCGATTATACATTCATGACATCACTGTAGAGTTAGTCTCCCTGGGCTGCATGTCAACATGGAGGAAAACTGCAGCCCCCGACCTATTAGAAAAATGTGACATCTCCTCACTGGAATGCTCAATTGCCCTTCCAAGACAGGAAAATATACGTCAGATTTGGTCTTGTTTTTCTGATCCTCATGCATTCATGGCTTCATACCTCTGGGGGTGGAAAGAATTGGATTGTTTCATAATTGCTTAGAGGTAAGCATAAAACGCACTAAGGCATTGAACTCTGGGTGCGGTGAGAGAAGCTGGGAAGGGTAAGAATTCATGGAATCTGGTTGGGTCCTCCTCATTTTGTGCCTTTGTGTGGAAGAAGAGCAGATGGTGGGAGGGTGAAAGGAAGGGCTATTTCAAGTTGCTCCAAAAACTGGGAGTGAGTGGGAATTAAGTCTCTATCAGGTCAAGTTATCTGGTTAAAATTAGTGAGGTGACTAAGAGTGAGCCTTGGGGTTTATTTTTTGGAAGAAGTTTAAAAGTCCTTCCTGCAAAACACTCCTGCTTATCTAATGCAATACCTCTGATTTGTCACAGGCAATTTCTATGAACTTACACTGTTTTCCCAGTGGACTGGAGTTTATGTATTTTCTTAATCTGTACAGCCCAGTGGGGAGAGAATCTGTGTTTGTTCCCCTCCCATCTCTTTGCTTACAACGACTGCTCCCAGCTGGCTTCAGGACCACCCTTGGCAGAGGGAGTAGTGGACCCTCCCTCCACCCCCAAAACCTGAATAATGTGCCTTGATTAGAAGCACAAAGCCATCAAGATGTGCTCAGCAGCTGTGGACACCCTGGAGATAAAAAGGAAAGGGGGCTGGTGCCTGTAATGCCAGCACTTTGGGAGGCTGAGACAGGCAGATCACTTAAGGTCAGAAGTTCGAGGCCATCCTGGTCTACATGGTGAAAACCTGTCTCTACTAAAAATACAAAAAATTAGCCAGGCGTGGTGGTGTGCACCTGTAATCCCAGATCCTTGGGAGGCTGAGTCAGGAGAATTGTTGAACCCAGGAGGCGGAGGTTGCAGTGAGCTGAGATCACACCACTGCACTCCAGCCTGGGTGACAGAGCGAGACTCTGCCTCCAAAAAAAAAAGAGAGAGAGATTGAGAATATAGAGGAATGGAACCACTGTATCACACATCCAAAAAGGGGACAAACCATTTTTTGGTTTACAATATGAAATGTTGTTTTCATGCCAAGCTATCCTTTCCAAAGCCTCATTTGGTATTTTTTTCCACTTCTGATGGTGAACTCCCTGAGGACAGAGACAGTTGGTTTCCTGGCGGAAAACTCCCCGGCTTGTCACCCAACAGCGTGCAAACGACAGGTGCATGGGTAGAGAGGACTCATTAATGTCACATACGAAGAGAGGAGTGAAAGGTCGACATAAATTCTCTTCCTTATCCAAAAAGCAAAATTCTCCTATTCAGAGGAAGATGGAGCTGAAAGAAGAATGTCTTTCCTTCTTTGTATCCCACGACTGTATCCCTAGGTATGGCTGAAGGGACCTATGGAGTCACTCACTGTCCAGAGGCCGCGGAGGCTCATTCCTTGTTAGAATAAGGTTGCCTGTGCAGGCGGCTGGTCCTGTGTGCAGTCATCGGGGCTCGTGTCTGCCAGGCAGGGAGGACGGGGCGGACGGGGCTGTTGCCATGGCTCCGGGCAGTGTTTCCATAACACAGCCAGCCCACATCCCCAGCAGGCCAGCTTGGACCGTTTGCCCGGCATGAGGCGAGACAGGCTGGAGAGGGATCAAGGACCCTGTGGGATTGGAATTCTGGGTTTTTCGTGTGAGAGTTTAACTCAGCTAAAACCAGAACCTACATGAGCACAGGCCCAAGATCCAAAAGGGAAAGGCCTGAACTTTCTCTTCCCACTGTCTTTTCAGCGGGACTTTGGGAGTTTGCAGGGCATACTGAGTGTTTGGGCCTCAGGGATTGAAGCATCAGAGAGATTCCAGGAGCTGTAGGGGGTGGAATGGGAATAAGAGGAGCCTTATGTAAGACCAGTGAACCTGCGTGGGTTAACTCCTACAGGTCAAGGGTTTAGGAAGAGATTTGCAAATGTCTCTACTCTACTTTGTCTACAAAAGAACACAAAGGAATCTGAAACTTAATCTGAAGTGAAGTTTTTGGGGATCTTTGATTTCTTGGCAGCGGTAGACTACCCACCATCTGGGAGCTCTGTGTGTCATTGAAAAGAGAGTCCCCTCTGGCATGAGTGGAGTGCGGCAGCATGGCCTGGAATCCCCGGGGGGTCTCACAGCCCATTTTAATCAGCTATTCTTCTGGAGCTCCTGGAGACCCAGGAAACAGAATTCACTACTGCTCCTTACTCAGAACTGGTGAAAACCTTGGTGGAGCTGTTGGGAGTCCTCCCACTGGCTGCGAACTCTACCTACTGCAGAGATGGGCTTCTAGGGAGACAGGGTCAGAGCGAGTGAGCGCAGCTGGGTTTGCCCAGCTCCTGGAGCCCACGTGTGCCACTCCTCAGTGTGCAGGTGGCATCTTCTGCCCAAACCAACCCCATCTCTTCTTCCCTCCCCCATTCCTCCCGGCAGCCTCCATGATCCATCCTACTTCCTAAAACAGAGAGGATATCTAAATATCATTTTCAAACTTTCCTAGCTGGTAAATGATAACATTATTATATACTTGCCTTTCTTATCTTTCTACCAAACAGTAGGTTCCTTGAGGACAGACATCATTCTTGCCCATGTTCGTGTCCCCTAACAGGCTTTGCGCTTACCTAACAAGTATGTGGCACGTATCTGTTTAAATTGCATAAAACAAATATCTTGGTGTTTGCAGTAGTGGACATATACCAAAAAAGTACCAAAGGCGCCGTTTCAGAATCCCTAACCTTCCAGGAACTTTTCAGTGACCACGTAGATGGTGTTTTCCCCGTGATGACCCACTGTCCTCATAGACTCTACAGAATAATGACTTTTTATCTCTGTAATCAATATTTACATTGAATGTCAGTAGGTTGAGTTAGTAGTTTGATTCTGGTCCCTTGTTTACTCTGATGCAATCCCCCATACAAAGGGCCTGACAAAGTGCCTGATGGTTGGGGTCCGATATGTCCTAGCACCTTTTCTTTCACTGCTAATGAGAACCTAGCAATAAGCACTCACAGAAATGAGGGTCTGGAGCCTTGGTTATTGTCTGTAACTGCCATTGCACTTAGGTGATCACGAAGACATCATTTGCTAGTTTCTTTCCTCTGGTAAGAGAGAGAGATGGCTGTTTTTTGCATAGGGATAAGGTATTATCTTTAAAGCACTTTGTGATCTCAGAAGAAAAGCATGCTCTAAGACCCCAGAGCACTATCCCATTTCTCTACTGTTATTAACAAAATAAATGTGTTTCTGGCACAAGGACTTACACTTAGCAGATAACTCCCAAACTATCAGTGTAGTGGTCCATCATTTTTTGGCCACTTGGCCTTTTTGGGCAAATGCCTAACTGTGGAGACTCCCTGACTTTACGAGTCCTGCCTCCACATGGAAGCTTTGGCAGGGTTTATTTCTTGGAGCCAAGTCTCAGCAAGTTGAACAAGAAAGCTTGGCAGCCCGAAGCTTCTTTTTCTCCTTCCCTGGGGTGTGCTCCTAAGAGCACATTAGGAAAGACAGATTTTTGGGAGGGCATTTCAGCCTTTGTCCCTTGGTCTTTTTAGTTAAAGGTCTATGGCCCTGATTTTCAGAAGGACATGGATGTACCAGCTAGAACTCATGGAGAAGAGAGATTTAGATATTCGCTACTCCAAGCACAGTCCACAGGCATGTGCATGGGCCTCCCTTGGGGGAGTGTCAGAAACAGACGATCTCAGATTCATGCCCCACCCCCAACACCAGAATTGACATGGCACCACATCCTCCAGGTGACTCACAAGCACTTCCACCTTTGAGAAGACTGGTGGAGACCAAAGCCCAGGCAGCCGTCTGCAGACCCTGGAAAGGGAGCATGCATTTGACCCAATCACAGCCAGTTTGGTTCAGCACCACAGAAAACAGAAGATGTATTAGTCTGTTTCCATGTTGCTGATAAAGACATTCCTGAGACTGGGAAGGAAAAGAGGTCTAATTGGACTTACACTTCTACACGGCTGGGGAGGCCTCAGAATCATGGTGGGAGGCGAAAGGCACTTCTTACATGATGGCAGCGAGAGAAAATGAGGGAGATGCAAAAGCGGAAACCCTGATAAACCATCAGATCTCATCAGGCTTATTCACTACCACAAGAACAGTCTGGAGCAAACCACCCCCATGATTCAAATTATCTCCCACCGGGTCCCTCCCACAACATGTGGGAATTATGGGAATACAATTCAAGATGAGATTAGGGTGGGGACACAGAGCCAAACCATATCAACAGAAAATTCCAGAAGGGTATGGAAATAGGGTATAGTTCCAGCGCAAGTTTCATCATAGAAGCCATTAGGCTCCTCCAGCTGCAGATCGGGGCAGATCAACCATCTAACTAGGCCCTGCCAAGTGGGTGCCTGGGAAGAAAGGCCATGGTGGGCAGCAGGAAGAGGAAAGAGAGTGTGCAAATTATTTCCTTATAAATTTTCCAGTAACCCATATGTATTATAAGATTTCCGGGCACTACATAAGAGCATAAAGTAAGTACCAGACACGAGAGCTGCCTTCCTCCAAGATTGTTCTCACCATATGGAATTGATTAGGAGCACAGACTGCCATTGTTTGAACTCAGCTATAGCACTCCCCAGCTGTGTGGTCTCAGGCAAATTATGTAACTTCTCCCTGCCTCAGTTTCCTCAGCTGTAAAGTGGAGTTAAGAGCAGGGTAGTTGTGAGGTTCAGCTTTGACGTATGTAAAGCCATTTCACACCATGGCAGCCCATAAGTCTTATGAACTGGCTGTTCTCATTCTAACACGTTCATGATTTTTCACATTTAAAACTTGGATCCATTTGGCATTTCAGTGTAAGGAGTGTCCCCCTCTTCCCGTGGTTAAACGGTTATCCAGTTGTCCCAATATCATTTATCAACTAATCTCTCTTTCCACCTGTCTTATGGGTTGAATTGTGTCGCCTAAAAAGATATGTTAATGTCCTAACCTCCAGTAACTCACAATGTGACCTTATTTTTATTTTATTTAATTATTTATTTTGAGACAGAGTCTCACTCTGTAGCCCAGGCTGGAGTGCCGTGGCATGATCTTGGCTTACTGTAACCTCCCCTCCTGGACTCAAGAGATTCTCATGCCTTAGCCTCTCCAGTAGCTGGGACTACAGGCATGCACCACCATGCCTGGCTAATTTTTTATATTTTTGGTAGAGATGGGGTTTCACCATGTTGGCCAGGCTGAGCTTAAACTCCTGGCCTCAAGTGATCCACCCATCTCAGCCTCCCAACACGTTAGCATTACAGGCGTGAGCCATGGTGCCCAGCCGGGAATGTGACCTTATTTAGAAATAGGGTGGTTAAGGATGTAATTAGTTGGCCAAGTGTGGTGGCTCACGCCTGTAATCCCAGCAGTTTGGGAGGCTGAGGCAGGCTGATCACCTGAGGTCAGGAGTTCAAGACCAGCCTGATCAACGTAGTGAAGCCCCATCTCTATTAAAAATACAAAAGTTAACCAGGTGTGGTGGTGAGTGCTTCAATCCCAGCTACCCAGCAGGCTGAGGCAAGAAAATTGCTTGAACCTGGGAGGCGGAGGTTGCAGTGAGCTGAGATTGTGTCACTGAACTCTAGCCTGGGCGATAGAGTGAGGCTAAAAAAAGGATGAAATTAGGTAAGATGAGGTGATACTGGGTGGGTGGGCCCCTAATTCAAGATAACTGGTGTCTTTTAAGAAGAAGAAAAGACACAGAGGGAAGTTGAGAAAGATGGCCAGGTTAAAACAAAGGCAGAGACTGGAGTGATGTGAGAAGCCAGGGAATGTGTGGGGCAACCAGGAGCTGGAGGAGGCAGGAAGCATCCTCTCTAGACGCCTCAGGGAAAGCACGACCTTGCCAACACCTCGATTGCAGACTTCTGGCCTCCAGACTATGAGACGATCAATTTCTGCTCTTTTTCAGCCACCACGTTTGTGGTACTTTGTTTTGGCAGCCCTGAGAAGCTAATGTAACATAGAATGGATGTGTTTTTTCTTGTCTGGGTCTGATTGCTTATTCCTCTGTCTTAGTGATATGTTGTAATGATCAATAAGTCCACTTCAAATGTAGGAGACATTGAACTTTCCCGTTATCCCCAATAGAAAGTTTTTGAGATAAAATTTGACATTTTGATACACCAAAAGTACCAAATCAGTAACTGTGACTGGCCATTGTAAAATTCTCACGCTTACCTGCAAGTCTGTGTCTGCGAGGTCCCTGGCAGCTCCACTTCTCACTCCATGGCTCCAGACACTGAGAGCCTTTCCACCATGATGCTCAAATCAGGATGGCATGTCTCAGCTGCCATGGCTCTCATGAATTGTAGAGGTTTATAAAATTTAGTGGGATGCAGTTGCTGATTAATAAGCGCTATCTATGTCTAGAACCAAAGACTGTGTCAGTGCAAGATGAAGTCTTCATTCCTTGGCTTATGGCAGCGTTAACTGTTTTTTAAGGACCACTGGTGGAAGTTGTGAAAGAAAGCACCAATGCCAGGTTCTATTTCGCTTGAGTAAAGAAAATCAGATTAAAATAATGAGTGACAATCCAGGACCTCGGAGGCTTCCTGGGGGAGCTGTCCTGAGGGCCTCGGTGTGTGGCCTCCTCTGTGCCTTAAATAGGGCTGCATTTCATAGCAGCCAAGTGTCATGAAATATGCTCTTAATTATCACTTAAGGTGTAACCTGTCAGAGGTATTAGTATCACTTGTGTTTAATGAGAATTGATTTTCAGATTGCATTACCCAGGAAGCCCAGGATAATGGAGCCCCCCAGCTCTTTCCTGAGACCTTAAGTCACCACATGTCTCTCTGTGCCGATGTTCACCACATCAGCAGCCACCAGACATCTGATCTGCCCACATGCAGCCCAGGCCGAGGCCTGCTTAGCCTTAGAGCGATTGCTGCTGAATGAGATTCCACAGAGCTGAGGCTGGCTCAGAGTTTTCTTGTAAACTGAGGGAACCCCAGGGAAAACTAATGAGGGGTTGAGGTTTTCACTGTGGCCCGCAGACTGGCCTCGTGAGTGCAAAGATGTAGCTTAGAAACGATGTGTGGATGGGGAAAGCATCTGTTTGAGCCATGCCCACCTCTGGCTTGGTCTTCCGCTGGTGTCCTGACCTTTCTGAAATGGTCAGGCAAGTCCTGGAGAGGGAGGCCAGTGCAGGTGAGTAGCGGGCGACGTCGAGAAGAAAAAGATCTAGACCAAGGGTTTTCCAGTCTGAAGTCATCCCTCTACCACCCAGAAATTTTTCTTGCCATAAACTTATACCACCCTGACGATGATTGACAATATTTTCCTCGAAGTGGATTTAGTAAAATGTATGTTTGTTATGCAAAGAAGACTTAAATCACTACTGTACATCTGTTCATCTCACTAGTTTGAAAAACAAAACGTTTCTCAGATGCAAGGTGGATATTGTGGCCTGCTGATGGTTTTGGAGGAGAGGTCCAGGGATTTCTTTATTGAAGTAGACATTCGAGAAGTGTGAAATGCACAGTCACATGATCTGGGACTTTTCTTTTTCCTTGTCAGAATCAGAAGGATTGAAAAATAATTGAATGGGGAATAATCTCTTTACAGTGAGATCCCATGTTGTTGATTTTTGTGTCTGTGTACAACCTCAAAGAATGGAGGTGTGTGTGCCCCTCTTTTGGAAACAAGGACATAATCTATATGTAATTAATCATGTGGGGACCACGTTGGAAGACTGTGTAGCCAGCTCTTGGCTGTCCAAGCACCAACTACATGGATTTAACCTATCATTGACAGTGGCGTCATTTTTCTCATCCTCCAGAGGAACATAAACCTGTCCATTTTACTCATCTTGAAGCAGTTTTGGCAAAACATGTATCTGGGCAGAAAATGAAACTTCACTAGAGCTCCCTTTGCATTGGAAGGCTGGAGAAATCTCATGGACTTGGCGACTCTGCCCTGTCTCCATGGCCACGGACCCTTCGGTGCCGCCTCCACGGCATTTCCATTCGCTGCCCTCAAAGCCCCACTCCTCCCTCTCCCATGCACGATTTCAAGCTATATCCTTAATGTCCAGGTTCCCTTGTGTTTCCTGATAATGAGTAGAAGTGCAAGGGGATTTCAGCTCCCCAGAGGGAGGGCTTCTGTGTGCCTAAGACCCAGGATCGATGCTAATCTGTCGTCAAGTAGTGACTGTGACTCTTGCCCCCACAGTGTCAGGAGGTTTTATTGGACTCCATCCCACATCCTGAGCTGGAGGTGGTCCTGGGATGCTGAATGTGCCTGTCCTGGTCAGCAGAAGTGTCTCCAAAAGGGTTTCTGAAAGCAGAATGGAGTCGCCCAGCCAGGCACACAGCCCGGGGCAAGAAACTGGCCTTGGAGCCCCCACCGCTCAGGATGGGGTGGAGGCAAACAGGATTGTGCATCATCTTTCACAAAGAAGGTTCTCTCAGAGATTTGGATTTCCTCAGGGAGCCCTCAAAGCAATAAAATGATACATCCTTCTGACTGAGAACACTGACTGTGTGTGCGAGGCAGAGGGCGGCCAGCATGACGTCTGCATCTCAGAGGCTCCAGGCAGGAGTTTGGCTCTGCTTGGTTTTCAGGTTATTCTCTGGAAGGCACACACCTTTCCCACTTTTCTGGGAACAACCCGAAAACCCTGGTACTTGGAATGCTGTTCTGATGCTACCTATCCTTGAGATTCAGCCTCCAAATAAAGGAGGCACCTGGGGAAGTTAAGGCCATAAGAAGGCTGGTGGCTGTCACTGACGGTGCAGTGAAAAGACAGGGACTGAAAACTCATCTGTCTTTATTTAAACCCCAAATGCATCAATCATAGAAACAGAATGACCCTGAGCCTCTTAGGACGTCCAGATGCTTTTTATACCATACCTGTTGTCTCACCCATCCCCGAATGGTTTTCTTTTTTCTTTCTTTCTCTTCTTTTTTTTTTTTTTTTTTTTTTTTTTTTGAGATGGAGTCTGCTCTGTAGCCCATGCAGGAGTGCAATGATGCGATCTCAGCTCACTGCAATTTCTGCCTCCTGGGTCCCGGTTCAAGCAATTCTCCTGCCTCAGCCTCCCCAATAACTGGGAATATACGTACACACTACTATGCCCAGCTAATTTTTGTATTTTTAGTAGAGACGGGGTTTCACCATGTTGGCCAGGCTGGTCTTGAACTCCTGACCACCATACCACGTCAGGTTTTCATCCTGAATATTGCTCCCCACATTACTTCCTACCTTCCCTTGGCGACCAGGGACCTTTTTCCCCAGAGGTGCATCATCCAATGACCAGGAGCAAGAGGTTGGGAGGGTTGGAAATGAGCCTGGCCAGGTGACAGAGCACCAGAGACACTGAACAGAGAAGCATAAAATCACTCTGTCCCTTCTGCCGACTTCTCTTACCAAAACTTTACATTGGAAAACATGTTTCATCATCTTTCACAACCCAGTTTCAGGGTTTTGCTCAAAATCATTTTCTGTCTCAAATGATAATAATACTAAATGTCTTACTCTTTTTTGAGGCCATCGTGTGCTGGTTGGAGGATAACCTGAGGAAGTACAAACAGAAGACAAACCATCCTCAGTGCAGACGGGAGGTAGAGTCTACCAGTCACAAGCCAAGAAGAGAATCAGGTATGGACTCATCCATGTGACCCTAAACATAATCCTTTTGGCTGGTTAGCATGTGATAATCCAGGCATCTGGGTACAGACAGGCTACAATTGTGTTTATAATATTTATTTAAAAGTTATACATCTCTACATATCCATTTATAAGAGCAGTATGTATTAATTGTAGAAACTTTGGATACTGCTAAATGAAAAGAAAAGAAAGAAAGAAAGAAAGAAAGAAAGAAAGAAAGAAAGAAAGAAAGAAAGAAAGTAGGGCCAGGCACGGTGGCTCACACCTGCAATCCCAGCACTTTAGGAGGCCGAGGTGATCACCGGAGGTCAGGATTTCGAGACCAGCCTGGTCAACATGGTGAAACCCTGTCTCTACTGAAAATACAAAAATTAGCCAGGCATGGTGGTGCATGCCTGTAATCTCAGCTACTTGGGAGGCTGAGGCAGGAGAATCTCTTGAACCTGGGACACAGAGGTTGCAGTGAGCCAAGATTGCACCATTGCACTCCAGCCTGGGTGACAAGAGCAAAATTCTGTCTCAAAAAAAAAAAAAAGAAAAAAGAAATAAAAGTCATCTATGGCCCTAACAATGTACTTTCCTCCCCTCTTCGCTGACGGGGGCCAATCTGCATAGTATTATTAAGTAATAGAATTAGTACTATTATTATTATTCATAGTGATAACCAACTTGCAGTCAGGGCTCTCAAACATTTACTGTCACCCTAGTAGTCTCCTTCCAGAGCCAAGGAAACCCAGCGGACCCTGTAGCACAGGCCTGCCTAAAAGCACGTATAGCTTTGGTGGACACAACAAGAGTCCAAGCCTCCTCACTCCTAGCTGAAGTCTAGCTTTCTTCTGATGGTTGGTTGCTTAAAATGCTGTCAATTTGACTGTTCCGTGAATTACGTGGACTCAGGAATATAGAGATTGAGTTATAGTCATATGAGCCAGACAGCAAAAGTTAATCAGAAAGTTTCAGCATTGCCTCTGAGAAATAAGCAGGGATTTTATGGGGGCACTGGATCTCCACTGTGAGAACCAATCCAAGACAAGAGTTCGGTGACACGGTTCAAATAGAAAGGGGTGAGGTTAGCTGCATCAGGTTAGACACAGGTAGGAGGGGCGCAGTCCACCCGTTCACGCCCTGTCCCTATGCATCCCACCCTTTTCCATTAGAGCACGGGGTAGGCTGGATTGGTTTCTTCTTTGCTGATTACCAAAGGGGTCGCTCCGTCCTATCCCTGCATCTTGGTTTCTCCTGCTGGGAGCAGTATCGTTGGGAACAATGTGTGTGGATAAAGAATCTCCCATGTTGCTCAATGCAAGAGGGAAGTGACCATTCCCATCCTGGAGAAACGCACATTCTAACGCGCTTGCATGTGGTCCAGAGAGTCCCACACTTTGCATCCTGCAGCGCAGAAAGGCAGAAACATGACGAAATTTCCTCCTCACACCCGCAATCTGCACCATTCCCTGCTTCCCAAGAGTCTGATAGCACCAGGCAGGCTCATGGCATCAGAAGCCAAGTCAAAAATAAAAAAAGAAAGATCATGGGGGTGAGCTGATCACTCCTTGGTCCCTCCCACGTCCTTGTTGCCTTATTCAGAAGGGTCAGTTAGGAACCAGTATCCTCATTACCCAGAAGCTTTAGTGATGATTTAAGGGGTTTTTGCAAACGTTTGCTTTGTAGAGAAATTCAGCTGATGGAACAGGTGTGGAATAGGTGGCTGTCTGTTTGAAACACTTGATCTTAGATGGATCCAGCACCAGACCCTGTCCTTGTGAGGTTCATTGATTCCTCTCAACGGCTGGGAGGCAGTCACTAGGGTCTTACTCCCAGGTCACATGGTCAGACTGTGCCCAGCAGGGCAGCGATGCAGACTTCATTCCCCATTGGGTGTTCCCGGCAATGGGATGTCGTGTTGTCTTTCCTGAGGATTGGACAGACGTTCACCTGTGAGGGTGGGATCCTGCTCCCTTTGTCGTAGGCAGAAAATCCAGTCATACTGCACCATGGGGGCCCAAATCTTTTTCTCAATTTTGGTGAAATGTCCTGAGTCTCACCTCTGAGAATAACTTTCTAGCTGTGTACTGGCATGGCTTACTGAAACTGTCAGAAGAGGTGTTTTATTTCTTATCAATAATCTGGAAATGAGGCCCTTTTGAAATCCTTTTTTTCTCTTTTCAAAAAAACCCAAAGAAGATAAAAGACTGAATTAAAAAGAAATGGACTCTTTGTGGTCATCTTTATTTTCTAAGGTTTCTTTTTTTTTAAACAATGAATATGTATTATTTTGCAATCAGATACAAGTTGTGGTTTGTTTGTAATTGACGTCAGAGGGCTATCAGCCCAGCTACCACTGGAAGCAGAGTGGCATTTCAGAATTTGTTCTCTCTCCCCACCATCCTTGGGGCGCCTGCTTCATGTAATGCCCACCCTGAAGCTCCCCTAATGGGGGATGTTCACTCAAGGTCTTTCACAAGGAACAAAGCACTTTCACACACTTTCACATTTTTCAAAGTCCGTTTCATTGTTGCAGTATTAGAATAGAAAGCAGGATATGTTTGCACTGTAATTTTAGAAGCAACTTTGGAAGTAGAAACATTTTGTGGGTCTCATCTCATAGACCTATGTCCTTCCAGGACCTTCCTCCCTTTCTTTTAAAAGAAAACATGTCAGGTTTGTCGAAGATCAGTTGGTTGCAGATGTGTGGTGTTATTTCTGAGGCCTCTGTTCTGTTCCATTGGTCTCTATGTCTGTTTTGGTACCAGTACCATGCTCTTTTGGTTACTGTAGCCTTGTAGTATAGTTTGAAGTCAGGTAGCATGACGCCTCTAGCTTTGTTCTTTTTGCTTAGGATTGTCTTGGCTGTAAGGGCTTCTTTTTGGTTCCATATAGGAAGGAAGGGGAGGGAGAGCATTAAGACAAATACCTAATAAATGTGGGGCTTAAAACCCAGACGATGAGTTGATAGGTGCAGCAAACCACCATGACACGGGTATCCTTATGGAATAAACATTCAGCACATGTATCCCAGAACTTAAAATTTGTTTAAAAAAATTAAAAAGAAAAAATGTTCAAAAAGAAAAGATGTAAAATTATTGAAACAATGATCTGATGTTCAGATCATTTGGTCCATTTTGATTATTTTGAATGACAATTTTCATCAATGTTTAACTTCTTGCTGTGGGAGAGGGCAGTCCTAGTGTTCTGGGTTTATAGACGAGAATGGGAGGTCCCAGGGACACATGTCGTGGGATCTTTGCCTTCAGTCATGCCCTTTGGGCTAGATCAGAAAAGCAGAGATTTGAAAAATTATGCTACATGGCTTCTGTGCGAGCATTTGGGTGACTTATTAAGAAGGACACGAGCAGGTGCAGTTTGCAAGGATTTCATAAGGAGAATCTCATTAGGAGAGGAAGGAAAAAGGAAGAACTATCCTGTCCCATCCTACAGAGAAACTAGATATTTCCCTTCAGAATTTAACAAATATTTCTGGTTCTGTTATCCATGTGTGCTTTTTCACTTTGCCTCCGGCCTCTCAGGAAACAAAGAGCACCCCTGTTTAAGGATCAAGGCCCCCACATGGAAGAATGCAGGGTCCCCTCTCTCTCACTGAGAGCCTGTACAGATGGTCACCATCTAGGGCCCAAGCTGAACCACGCATCACCAATATTCTGGCAGCGTGTGCAGCTCTGGGGGCCAGCCCATCCCAGGCTGTGCCTTAATAGAACGGGCTGGAAACTTCTGGCAGCTCCAGTCTGGGATTTCCCTGGCTGCAGACACAGCTGTGGTCGTGGCCCTGGTCCTCAGCCTCCCTCTTCCCTGTGCCCTGCTCAGCCCCTGAGGATTTTGGTCAGAGAGTTAAGAACTCATAAAGCTTTTTTAATTGTGCTAAAATATGCACAACATAAGATTAATCATTTTAACCATTTTGTATGTTTTTCTTTTACTGTAGTTACTGCATCAATATTCACAAATAGGTTTTGTCTGTAATTTTTACCCATGATGCAATTTGTTAGGCTTTACTGTCACTATGATGCTCACTTTTTTTTTATTGTGGTAAAAACCATATAACAGAATTTACCATCTTAACCATTTTTTTTCTTTTGAGATGGAGTCTCGCTCTGTCACCCAGGCTGGAGTGCAGTGGCGCGATCTCGGCTCACTGCAACCTCCGCCTACCAGGCTCAAGCAATTCTCCTGCCTCAGCCTCTCAAGTAGCTGGGATTACAGGCACCCATCATCATGCCCTGCTAATTTTTGTATGTTTGTAGAGAGGGGGGTTTCACCATGTTGGCCAATCTGGTCTTGAACTCCTGACCTCAGGTGATCCGCCTTCCTGGGCCTCCCAAAGTTCTGGGATTATAGGCATGAGCCTGTACACACCTGGCCCATCTGAAGCATTTTTAAGTATACAGTTCAGTAGCATTGAGCACATTCACACTTGTACAACACATCTCTAGAACTTTTACTTTAAAAAGGAAACTCTGCACCCATTAAACAGTAACTCTCTTTTTCGCTCTCCCCAAAATCAGTGGCCACCATTATTGCAATTTCTGTCTCTATCACTACCGTGGGGTTCACATTCGTGGAATCATGCAATATTTGCCTTTTGTGACTGGCTTATTTCCCTCGGGATAATGTCCTCAAGGTGCATCCATGTTGTGGTATGTATCGGAATTTCCTTCCTTTCTAAAGCAGAATAATATTCCACCATCTATATGTATTATACTGTATCTGCTTACTCTTTTTCCGCTGATGGACTTTGGGTTGCTGCCATCTCTTGGTGATCGAAAGAATGCTGCTATGCATTTACACCATAGAATACTATGCAGCCATAAAAAAGGATGAGTTCAGGTCCTTTGCAGACACATGGATAAAGCTAGAAACCATCATTCTCAGCAAACTGACACAAGAACAGGAAACTAAACACCACATGTTCTCATTCCTAAGTGAGTGTTGAACAATGAGAACACATGGACACAGGGGCCTGCTGGAGGTCGGGGGGATAGGGGAGGTATAGCAGGGGTAGGGAGATTGGGGAGGGATAACATTAGGAGAAATACCTAATGTAGCTGACAGGGTGATGGATGCAGCAAACCACCATGGCATGTGTATACCTATGTAGCAATCCTGCAGGATCAGCACATATACCCCAGAACTTAAAGCATAGTAATACTAATAATAAAATGCAGCTGTGAACGTGGGTGTACACGGCTCTCTACGAGGCCCTACTTTCAGCATCCTTAGTGTACAATTCATTGTAGATGAGAAGCACGCTCAAGTGGTTGCGCGTGGTCCCCAAGGACTGAGATTAACCACACGAGTTTCAATTACACCAAGAAGGGCTGTCACCCCAATCTCCAGGCCTGGAAAGGAAAATGTGGGGCATTTGTGAAGCTGGCTGCTATCTCCCATGAGGACGTTTCTCACTAGCTTGTCTCGGGGGTGGTTGGCAGCCAACAACGTCACAGCACAGAGTCCAATCCCAGGGCTCTGGTCATGGCCACGGCAGTTTGATTGGCGGCATCCTGGACCTGGGCCCTCCCTTGGCCAGGCCCACTCCTTCCCTCCTCTTCTCACCCCTGCATCAGGACTGCACGCTGCACCTCCCCCTGCAGACTCCCCAAGTCCGCAGAGCCGGAAGCTGAGCGGCCCGACCTCGGGGATCTTGAGTAAATTGGGCCTCCCTCTTCTCCTGCCTCTCCAGCCACCCCGTCTCCCTGTGCCCCCTCCCTACATGCCCTTCCCTCTCCACAGGGTGCTAAAGTTTCCAGGCTGGATGGGGTGTGGAAAAGGTGCCTCCGGGTTTATCGGAGTTCATCAGACTGTCTCACAGCAGGCGCCGGGCTGGCAGCATCGCCTCGAGTAGGATTTCAACGGTTTTCTCTGCTTAACACCTCCCCGGCCTGCCCCTCCCCGCCCACATAATAAGGTCCTTTCTTTCCCAGCTCTCGGTGGCGACAGCAGCCAGCCCCTACTGCATGGGGACAGGAATTGGCTGTACTTAGCCTGCTGGGTTTCACTCTCTTTTACTTACCAGCCTGTTCAACTGTAACCCTAGCAGGCCCCGCCAAAGAGGGGCGCCAAGGTGTTTGCTTCAGGGAGGACTGAACCCACCTGGGAGCCGATCACTCAGGCCTGGCTCTGTGCTGACTGTGTGGTCGGCGGCGGGTCACTGGATGTGAGCTTCCCCGTGACCTCCTCCCTAATCGAGAAAGAATAGGCTCGCCTCCCCCTGACCTCACAGGAAGTTCTTGAGAACTGCTTTGGCGTAAATGTTAAAGTCCTGCAGAGGAAAGGAACTGAAGAGTAGTGGCCACAGGAGGTCAAAAACCAAAACACAATCCTGGATATTGTGCTTAAAACTCTGCTCACTGCAAGGGGGTGGGCTGTGGGGAGTAACCCCGGAGCACAGGTCATTCCAGGCCTCCAGCTGGATGAATCAGGCCCAAGTCACAGCACGAGGGACGGAGGCTTGGCGGGACAGCCTTGCTGCCCTGGGACACAGCAGCAAAGCACTTTCTACAGTGGAGGCTTTAGGAGGAGATTGTGCGGCTCACGACCTCCACCTCAGAGTTTGCCTTTTACTTTTTTCTTTAAGAAAGAGAGTTGGCTGGGCACAGTGGCTCATGCCTATTATCCCAGCTCTTTGGGAGGCCGAGGCAGGCAGATCACTTAAGGCTAGGAGTTCAAGACCAGGCTGGGCAACATAGTGAGACCCCCGTCTCTATGAAAAAACAAACAAAATTAGCTGGGCATGGTAGCACACACTTGTGGTCACAGTTACCTTGGAGGCTGAGACGGGAA
Source organism: Cacajao melanocephalus (assembly GCA_963573385.1). Classification (NCBI taxonomy): domain Eukaryota; kingdom Metazoa; phylum Chordata; class Mammalia; order Primates; family Pitheciidae; genus Cacajao; species Cacajao melanocephalus. Next base: position 26,829 of record CAUYLG010054674.1, on the reverse strand, counting down.
GATCGATTGAGTCCCAGAGGTCAAGGTTACAGTGAGCCATGATCACACCATTGCCCTCCAGCCTGAGCAACAGGGGAAGGCCCTATCTCAAAGAGAGAGAGAGATAGAGAGAGAAGAGTCTCTAAATTTCATATTTCATCAGATGCTCAAAGTGTCTAGGACTCAAAGCGGCTAAGCATCTCACAGTCATCTGCCAGGGTCCCTTTGGCTTCTGTGCCCTGGTGATCTGCAGCCTGCCACTCCTTCCTCCCATCGCCCTTTGCCCTGCATTCCGCCCTCCAGGACCAGGTGGCTGGATGGGCATAAGCCAGCAGGCCAGAGGTATGGGACCTACAGCATCTCCCAGACAACGGGCACAAAAGAATGAATGCGGAGGGCAGGAGTGGGGGACACCTGCCTCACAGGGGAGACTCAACTCAGGAGGCTTCCAGTGATCCTCAGTGAACCTCAGAAATTGATGACCCTTCCCAAGGATGGGCAGTGCCAGATTAGACAGCTTAATTCATCTGAGTAGTTCTGGTGACTGACGATGTACAGAGGAGGAAGGGTGATGACCTGGGAAACTTCCAAAATGACATCCCCTCTGGGTCCTGGGGTTCTCTGCGGCACCCTCCCCGCCCTGCTTCTCTCCAGCCCACAGGAGCTCATCCCCTGTGCCCAGGCATCATCTCAAGTCTACCTTCCCCTCCTTTCTTTCTTGCCGACTGCCAAACTCCATGTTCTCCCCTGGACTTGCTTATCTCCTCTGCAGAAACCAGGGCACCTCCCCAGCTCAGCATGGGGTAACTGACAGGGAGAAAGGGAAGTTCCTGGCTTCCACCTTCCCTGCTGTGCCAGGTGCAGCCAGCGGCTCATTAATCACGTCCATAGCTGCATTGTCCAGGCCTCTCCCAGGAAGACAAGTGACACTGAAAAGCCACTCAGTATGCCTTCAAGTTCTGTCTCTCTCTATTTCACCCCCAGCTTGAGGGTGGCGCCCACCCCACCTCCGCCCCAAGGAGGCTCTCCACCCCCAACCCCACCTCCCCAGATGTGTTTCCCGTCCTTCCAACTGACAATGATTTGCTTCAGAAAGCTGCTGACTACGAGGTGTTTCCAAGGATGTCGTGTCTAAGGAAAAGGGAGAAACGTAAACTTGGAGCGGTCCTGGGGTCTCCGGGCCTCCTGGGGTCTGAGGCTTCAAGACAGCAGGCCCCGCAGAGAGCCCTGGCTGCCTGGCCAAGGCTTCTCCACCGTGGGCCCCATACTCTCCCGGTCTCTACCCATGTTTCTTTCCAAAAAAAAGCCTTGTCCAACAACCAACACTGGGAAGGGGGTGGCGGACTTCCTAAGGTGGCCCCGTCACAGCCACCCATCAAGAATCCCTGCCCACGCCCATCCCGGCCATTGGCAGAAGCAGAACAGCATGGGCTGCAGCAGACACCACTTTTAGAAGGACACAGGCAGCTCCGAAACCACTGCTTCTGGAGTGAAGAAAGGCCTGGGATGCTCAGGGGGTAGACACAGGTGGGATCCTGGACTCGGAGTGCAGCAGCCCATGGCAGTCTCTTAGAAGCTTCTCTTGTTTAGTCTCCCAGAGCCTCCCAGAGTCATGAAAAGAGGAAGGGCCTCACAGCCAGGCTGCCTTGGCCAGGCAGCCAGGGCTCTCTTCTGGGCCCACATTTGCTATCTTAATGCCTCAGACTCCAGGGGGCCCAGAGACCCCAGGACCGCTCCAAGTTCATGTTTCTCTCTTTTCCTTAGACACGACATCCTCGGAAACATCTCATAGTCAGCAGCATATTAGCTCTCTGATGAGGGCAGGGGATGTACTTGTCCCCTATATGGTTTATTTTCCTTTTCCTTGGAGAGTTTTCATGATGAAGAAATAAGTTATTAGATTCAATGCTCCTAGACATGCTTCCCCTCCAAAGCTGGCCAGTGCTGTAAGACTCAGATCCAAGGCCAGCTCCTCTTGTGCCCCAGATGAGCACAATCTCTTCCTTTTGAAACCCCCATCCTTGTATCAGAACCTCGCTAAGACAGGCAGATGTCCACCTCTTCTCATAACTAATTACACAAAACATTATCTCCAGGGAAGGACAGGAGGCATACTCTGTCCCCTCCACACAGTGTCCGCTGAAGATTAGTTGAATCCATGAATAAGTGGATGTGTTCGTTTTGAAGCATTTTCTCTGCTGGGAAAATTGCATGAACAATTTAAAATGCTGTTGTCATTCAATAATACACACAGTTTTATTCTATGTTGTTCTCATCATCAATGTCTAAAGTGCTCCATTTTAGTTTCCCGAGCAGACAAAGAAATTGAAAGGATAAGCAGTTGCCTACAAGTTCTAGAACTTTTGGCTTCTAGAATATTCCCAGGCTCCAGCCCTCTTCAGTTTTGAGCTGAGCCTTCCCATGGAAAGGTTTGTTTTCTTCTGTAACTTTCCCTGTGGACCTTCAGAGTAGAAACTGGACTTTGGTCTTGTATGACATTTTACTTTTTAACATTTATAGGGCTTATGTTAACTTCGTGGCTGAACAATCCAAAAAATCAGAGGCAAACTTCCAGTGGGAAATAGAACCAAATAAAGAATAGAGCATTCAGGCCTTCATTCACACTCAAATATCTGCAGCTCTGTATTTTCTACATTGCCTTTACTCACTTAGAATGAAATTTGTTATTTTTTAAAAAGCATTCTAAAAGTCATGTACAGTGAATTTTGTACTCATAGTTCAGTGAAGTTATTTAATGGGCATGTCAGTGAACTTAGTGCATGTAATTTTCAACTTATATAACCAGAAATTCCCAGGGAGCCATCAGAACACTGGATTTTCTCTTGCACAAACACAGCTGTTGTTTTGAGGACATAATATGATTAATAGAGAATTTTCAGGAAGAACACTGTGTCAATAAAAATTAATTTGGGTTGGCTTCTCATGAAATACACCATATATATATATGTGTGTGTGTGTGTGCATACATATATATGTGTGTATATATATACATATATATACATATATATGTATATATATACATATATACACACATATATATACATATATATGTGTGTGTATATATATACATATATACACATATATATATGTATATATATACATATATACACACATATATATGTGTGTGTGTATATATATATATACACACACACATATATATATGAGAGGAGAGGCATTTTTTCACCTTTATTTGCAAATCCAAAATAGAAAAAGATGGTGCTGGAATGTGTCCTTCCTTGCCTCCCAGATCCCCAACCCCAAATATCTATAATATAAATATAGTCACTTTGAAGACGGAAAGTTTGCTTTAACTCCTAAGTTTGCGGTGATTCCAGAATAGCTAAAGGGAAGTGACTTTGAAAGAAGTCAGCACTGCAAATATATGTTCAAAGCCACCAGTGTATGCAGAGGCAGACGTGGAAACCAAGACATGGATGAGATCACTAAGGGAGAAAGTTCAGAGGACCAAAGAGAAAGCTTAGTGATCTCATCCATGTTTTAGGCTGGTAGGAGGAAAGAAATTCATCAAAAGATTTTTAAAAACCAAGGCAGGCGGATCACCTGAGGTCAGGAGTTTGAGACCAACCTGGCCAACATGGTGAAACCTCCGTCTCTACTAAAAATACAAAAATAGTCAGGTGTGGTGGTGGACGCCTGTAATCCTGGCTACTCAGGAGGCTGAGGTACGAAAATCACTTGAACTCAGGAGGTGGAGTTTGCACTGAGCCAAGATCACGCCACTGCACTCCATCCTGGATGACAAAGCGAGACTCTGTCTCAAAAAAAAAAAAAAGAAAAAAAAAAGAATCACACCAAAGAAGCAAAGGAATCCAGCATCTCATCAAAGAGAAACAAAGTCACTCTACAAAAGAAACAGGAAACAAGATCAAACTACTCAACAGAGTCACGTAGTGGACGTTGAAGGCACTGGAGGGGACATTGAGATGGCAACATGATGTCTGAGATGTGGTTCTGTTAATAGGGTGAAGACAGAAGCTGAATCTGATGACTTAAGCAACTGAGTAGGGCAGAAAAATAATCAGGGCTCACATAGCAAACACTAGAGCAAATCCAACAAGGAAAGAGAAAGCAGAAGCCCCAAGGGAGTCCAAGCAAGGGACAATAGTTTCAGACTAGAGGACATTTTTGGAACTGTATCTGCAATCAAGAGAGGAGCACCTGGTGAAAAGCGAGAATCTAAAGGGAACAAATGAGAAAACCACCTGAGGATGTGGGAAGAGATGGGATCCAGAGTGGAGGGAGACAGCTGTACTTGGAAGGAAGGGGATACCAAATGATAGAGCCTCGCGAAGACACAGTCCCTTTGATAGGAGAAAAAGTAAAAAGGGAGTTCCTGCCTCAGTTTTCTCAGTAAAACAGGAGGCAGGGCCATGGAGGGAAGCTACGGGGCTCGGTGGCATAGGCAGCTGAAGGGGAATGGAGTGGCCATCGAGACAATGCATAGAGAGAAAAATGATCAGTTCTTCCTAATGCTGGCAGGAGCCCCGTGGGTGGAGGTGGAATGACCGTGGCAGAGTTCTCTGACTGTCCCCAGGTGCTCTCTGCATCTCAGGAGAGGCAGAGGGGACGTGGATGCCATGTTGGAGACCCATCTGGCTTGGGGCAAGGGTTCCACCAAGCGTTTTCTATGGTGGGTTCTCAGAGGCCACCAACTCACCAGTGCTATGTCTGAAACTATGGAATACGAAGATTGCCTCAATGTGGGAGAAGTTCCTGGATGCCTGACATCATATTCCTGTGATGAGAAACATACGTGGCTGCCTCTGTCCAGGATCCTCTTCCTTGCAGCTGATGGAACTCTCCATCTTTGGAGCAGTTTCCTGACCCCCTTCCTACCTTCGCAGTTGTCCCTCCTCTGAGCTCAGCCCTCAGCAAGTTTTCTTACAGTCTTGACCACACTATTTCTATCTGCATTCTTTCTTATTTAGCATTTATTTTTAAGACAGTGTTTCGCTCTGTTGCCCAGGCTGGAATGCAGTGGTGTGACCTCAGCTCACTGTAGCCTCAACCTCCTGGGCTGAAGCAATCCTCTCACCCGAGCCTCCCAAGAGGCTAGGACCACAAGCGCACATCATCATGCCCAGCTAATGTTTTAAATTTCTGTAGAGATGAGGTCTCCCTATGTTGCCCAGGCTGGGCATTCTTTCAATATCCTGTTGTAAACTAAGGATTCGATAGAGGCGTGAACTTTGTTCTCCTTGGAACCCCTGGGCCTGGCACACTGGAACTGGATACATACTGGAGTCACTGAATGAATCACTCTGCATTTATCATGTGGCAGCTCAGGAAGCATCTTTTTCTGAAGGCAGAAGGTAAAGATTACAGGATTATAGAGGTTACCTACTCCAGCTCCTTCATTTTATTTTTTTGAGACAGAGTCACTTGATCACCCAGGCTGGAGTGCAGTGGCATGATCACAGCTGCCTGCAGCCTCACCCTCCTGGGCTCAGGTGATCCTCCCACCTCAGCCTCCTGGGTAACTGAGACTACAGGTGCACAGCCCCACACCCAACTAATTTTTCTTTTTAAAATTTTTGTAAAGACAGGGTTTTGCCCTGTTGCCCAGGCTGGCCTCAAACTCCTGAGCTCAAGTGATCCACCCGCCTCAGCCTCCCAAAGTGCTAGAATTACAGGCGTGAGCCACTGAGCCTGTCCCTTCATTTTAAAGCTGCGGGAGACACCAAAAGTAGAGATAAGTCAGTTATCCTGACATCAGTTGTTCACTTGTTTTCTCTTTAATACAGCCCACTAACGATGCCTCCTTTGTGTCCTCTGTCTGTTTTGGTTCTAAGCAGGTGTTGCCCCATTCAGCTTGTAATATAACTCAATTGAGATATAAACGAGATCCAGTGAAACTACTCAGAACTGGAGGTAGGAATGCCAGAACCATGAGTTATAAATGGCACCTAGGAGGGAAATGACCCTGAGCCCAGGGGAAGCAGCACCAGTCAAGATAGTGGGCAAAATGCATGCGAGAGAGTACCCGATAATGTACTGGTCCCAATAATGATCAGCGTTTGGGATGCCAGAGTCCCCAGGCGGGAATGGACTGAGAGGCTTAAGTATCTGACAGTTTCAGAATAGCACAGGAATGACTTCTGCGAATTCCCTGTTCTCTAGAACAATTTGTGTTACTTTAACATTACTCTTCCAGTGTCACTGCTCCATTTACATGTCATTGCGTGTAAATCAGAAATGCCTAGAAAAAGCAGTGCAGTTAGATTCATCACGTTTTATTATCAACAGCCCTGATTCCATTTTCCCTCTGAGAAATAAACAGACCAATATATTGTTTGTTTTTACGCATCGTTCTCTCAACAATTTTTGTCTAAGTAAAATGTCTCTTGAATGTGAACTATCTCATACCCTACCAGTTATTTAAAACTGACTAAAATAAATATTTAGAGCTACATTTCTAAGTATTTGCTTAGCTGTGTTACTTTATTTGCTGTTTATTTTAGCTGGATCATGTCCCTATGGTTCCAAGAGTCCTTTACATTTTAATAACAGCATTGTTTATGTACATTCTGGGAAGCTTAAAGAATGGGAAAAAGTCATTCATCATGTTTGATCACCATGAAAGATCAAAATCATTCATGTTGTGAATGATTTGTTGTCTTAGTCAGCTTGGGCTGCCTTAACAAGAATACCACAGACTTGGGTGGCTTAAACAACAAACATTTATTTCTCACAGTTCTGGAGGCTGGGAAGTCCAAGATCAAGGCACCGGCAGACACGGTGTCTGGTGAGGGCCATCTTCCTGCCTTGCAAGTGGCTACCTTCTCATCGTATCCCCACATGGTGGAGAGGAAAAAGACCATCTCTCCCATGTCCCTTCTGATAAGGGCCTTAATCCCATTCGTGAAGGCTCTGCCCCCAAGATCTAATCTCCTTCCAAAGGTCCCAGTGCCAAGAACCATCACATTCGGGATTTAAGCTTCCAGATGTGAATTTGGGGAAGACACACACACTCAATCCAAGGTATGTGGTTTAGCCAAAATACAAATTTAAAGGAATGAATCCTGTTCCTAATCCCCCTATTGGGATACATGATTCAATTAAATGTTGAATGTTACTCCCTAGAGAAACACAGAGGCGCCCACTCCAGTTCCCAGTCACGGCCTCCTGTAGCACCGAGGGAATGAGAACATTTAGATGGTTTCTCCTCCCAAGAACCCCACCCTGGTTGATAAATGCTCAAGGAGAATAAATGATTGCCCAGACGGTGAAACAGTGTCAAAGCAAACAAAATGATTTCTGGAGCTTCTGTGTAGCCCTGTGTTAAGTATTTTGTATAGCTTGGCAAAAACCACCGTATGGCAGTCTCTGCCTCAGTTTCCCTATCTGAGAAGAGAATTTCTCCCTTTCTCTGCATTTACGTTAAAGAGCTTGCTACTCACAACACACATGGACAATAGAAAATACTGTTTTTTTCCATCAAATGCAAAGGTCCTAACTACCATCGGTATGGGGTTTGGGGCTTTCAGATACTGATCCCCAGCTAAAACTGATCCCATTTGCAAAAAAATAAAAATAAAACAAAATAAATCTATACTTAAAGAAGAGGAGGAAAAAAGTGATGTTCATCTAAAGTAAAATATAATTTTTAAAAATAAAAGCTCCACTTTGATTTTTTTTAATGTATTTTTTTCTGAGTAAGCCACTTAGTGATGGGTATCTCATTGGAATGTTTTTCTCGGCTCTTAGATAAAGTAGCACCACAAGCAGTAGGAACTGTTCTAATAACATCCTCTTCTCCGCAGTGTCGAGACTTACACCTGGAACAACAGATCACTGCTCCCAGTGCTCCACAGGGGACGAGGCCACCTGGCTCCGGCTCCGGGGCCATCTGTCCAGCTATGATTTACATGATAGGAAGGCCCCTGGGAGCCTGGCCAGCCTCTGGCTACCTCTAGCTCCTGCTCCCTTTCTCTCAGCTCTACAATATGAAAGCGTCTGTCAGCAGCACGGGCTGGCAGTCTTTGCACCTCTGGCATGAACATAGGCAGCTGAATTTGGGAAGACAGAAGTCAAATAAATAGCACAGCAGACAGGCGCTGGTGTGGTGGGTTCACAAAGCAGAGAGAGACAGGCCCGGACAGTCCCCCAGGGCAAACCCATTCCCAAAGCCGCTGCATCTGACAGGAACATGTGGATGTCATTTTACTGCCTGAGTGTTTCCCCAGGGAAGGCAAACATGATCAACAATTTTCTTAACTCACGTTTCCCTCCCAGTGCTAAGCATGCCTTTGCATTTCACACAGGGGCTGCTCTGGTGTCAAGCCCCATGGAAGAAGCCTCCTATGAGGTCAGCCCCAGAGCCTTGAACTCTGGCCTGCATTGAAACATGCCACTTCCCTGACCACTGTCTTTCCTTCTCTTCTGTTCCACCCAAGTGCTCCCAGTGTCCGTCTGCTGAAGGGTGACATTCGTGGACTCTGGAAGCCCCCTCTGATCTTAACCTTTTCCTTAGGGCATCAAGTTGTCCAAGTTTTGGAACTAAAACCCCTGTTCACACTGGTTTCCTGGCTTTTTTTCTATCAGACACGGGGGAAGCTGGAAGTCCTAGATTTTCTAAACACAGACATGCTTCCTTGCTATAGGTGGCCTGGTGAACCTGCTCTGAGCCGGCTCTGCCTCCCATCCCAGCACTGTGCACATGTAATTGATCACCTCCTGGAGGCCCACAAGGAAAAAAGGTCTGGCAACTATGACAAAGGCTGAAGAGCTCCAAGTAAAAGATGCATCATTCACTTGGCCAACTCTTCAGCACCAAGACATGCCAGTAAAATCCAGTAAAATCAACCACATGGAGCTGTCCTGTAAGTTAAAAGCCCTTCCCTTATTGGAACAAATTGGAGAACAGCCATTAGCAAAGCCAAGTGGTGCACAAAGCCCATTAGAAAGAGATCAGTATCTGAGCTGTAGATGTTTCTATTTTCAATCAAATTTCTTTTTAATGAAAACTAAGTTTTAAGGGCAAGAGACCACAGCAGAAGAAAAACCTCTCGTAAGAAAAGGCTTATTGGTTTACAATGATCAAATGTTTCAGCTATTTGCATGATTGGTGGCCTGAACTCAGTGAGAGAATCCTCTGCAGTAGAGGCTGGCCGCGCCTCCGGAGGCTGCAACACTGCTGAAAAGACAGCTTTCTAAGCATGAGTGTAAGGCAAAAAGCAGAGTGCCCACACTTGGCCATTTCCACCAAGAAAACAAATTCATAGCAACCTTCCTTCACCAGAAAGGCTTACTTTATAAGTAGGCTAACAAAACGGATAAGCAGGTTGGGACAAGATACAGACTTTGGTTGCATTTAGCGATGACCGGTTTCCCCTCTATAGCTGTGGGCAGCGGGGGGAGAGGCAGGGAGAAGGAGTCGAGGGAAATGGCATTTGCACACAGGCTTCCCACCCTTCCCCTTTGCCCAGGCAGACGTCGGATCTACGCCGCACCAGGGGTGGGTCATGGAGTCCAGCTAGTTGCCAGGAGCTGAGGCGAGTACAAGCCATGAAAAGAGCTGCTCCACGGCCTCCCCACATCACCATCCTTCATGCACTTGCGTCCTCGAGGCTGCCAGCTTCAGAGCTCCCTGGACGTTCCCCGGCCAAGTGTCATCTCTGTGTCAAACGGATGGGATGCCAGGTAATCCTTGTAGTCCCCGTCAATCAGTTTGGCAGCGTTGTTCCTGGCAAACCAGCAGTCTATCTGCTCTTCCCCGTTGTAAATCTTCCTTTGCTTCCAGACCACTGGGACTCGGTGGCCTTTCACCATGAGGACAGCCTCAGGGCCCTCTCCCACCTGAAGGAGTGGAGGGCGAGTGAGGTTCTGGCTGGACCCTGCAGTGTCTTCTGTGAGTCTGGCATCCTGGTTCAGGAACTGACCTGCGAGGACAAAGAAGAGCATTGGGTCTCAGTCAGATGCAGAAACCTTGTGCTGAAATCAAACTTCATTGCTATCAGTGGTAGGAAGGCTTACAACTGGTCACAGCCCACGACCAGACTTTCCCAGCAGGAGCTGACACATTCTCCGGTGTCATGGAAGACTATGTGTTCTGGGAGGCAGGGAGGAGAGAGCCGAGGATTTGTCCACAGTGACCCACCACTGCTGGAAGCTTCCCAGTTGCTAATGCTACAAAGTTGCCTAACCTGCAAATAGCGATAACCACAGTCTCCTACTGAGTCCAGAGGACAGGACGGGGCAGATAAATAGGCAAGTAGTATTCTATCTTCCCTCTGTCCTCTCCCTAGTCACAGGCCCACCTCCTTTCTATCCATCTCAGGTCTGTGCCAGGTCGGGGGTGGAAAGCAGTCAGCTCACCTCCTCTCTGACCCTCGTCCTGAGGACTCTCCAGGTCAGATGGGGGCACTGCTCAGGCCATAGGCATACAGAGCTGTGTCTGCAAAGGGAGCTCACACTAGGCCCCACAAAATGCAGCCAGCTCAAGAGCCAGGAAATCCTGCCTATTAAACTGAGCTCTGACAATGACTTGCTCTTTATTTTTGGGCAAGGGGCCCACATGAAACTGCATGTTGAAGAAAGCCTAGTAGAATGGCCTGCCTGCTGCACTCGGCCATGCGGGCACCTCCCCTGGAGGGGTGTCGCTCAGGCTGGGCACTGGGCAGGGCTGTCCCATGCTTGAGTCTTCTTGCTGAGAGCAAAGGAATTGGACCCTCAGGTGACTACACTCCAATTCCTCGTTCATTTTCCCAGAAGGCTAAAGAGATTGCTGGTTTATAAAGCCCATTCCTAGCCCAGAAGTCCAGGAAGAAATCGAATTTTCATGTTACATATACAGTCACATACCACATCAGGACATTTTAATCAATGATGGACTGAAAATATGATGGTGGTCCCAGAGGATTATGATTGCATATCTTTAGCGTAACTTTTCCGTATCTAGATACTAATACTTATCATCATGTTGCAATTGCCGCAGTACTCTGTGCAGTCACTGCTGTACAGGTTCGTAGGCTGGGAGCAATAGGAGACACCACATAGCCTAGCTGGGTGGGTAGAGGGCTATACTATCTAGGTTTGTGCAAGGACATTCTAGATCGTCACATAACCACCAAATCACCTAACAATGTATTTCTCAGAATGTATCCCTGTCATTAGGCAAGGCATGACTCTGTGTGTGTGTGTGTGTAATAATTCATACATACATACACAGACTCTATACATGCATATATACATACATACACAGACTGTGTATATACACACACACAGACTGTATATATACATATATACATACACACACAGACTGTATATATACACACACATACATATACAGACTGTATATATATACACACGCATTCATATACAGACTGTATATATACACGCACCATACATACACAGACTGTACATATACATATGTATACATATTCATACACATACAGACTGTATACACATATATACATATATACATACATACACAGACTGTATATATACACACACATATTTATATACAGACTGTATATATACACACATCATACATACACAGACTGTATACATACATATATACACATACACAGACTATATATATATATATACACACACACACACATATACAGACTATATATACACACACCATACATACACAGTTTGTATATATACACACATACAGAGACTGTATATATATATGACATATTATGTATATGTGTTTATATATACACTGTATATATACATACATACAGTCTGTGTATACATATATACATACATACACAGACTGTATATATCATACATCTATACATGTATATGTATAATATATAATATATATGTATATGTACATATGTATAGACTGTATATATACACACACATAAATACATACACAGACTATATGTATTCATACATATATAGACTGCATATATATAATATATATGATATATATGATATACATAGACTATATATACATATACACATATGCAGTCTTTGTATACATATATACAGACGTGCACAGACTGTATAATACACATATACATACATGATACATACATGATACACGTACAACATATAATACATTATGTATATTATATATATACTGTATATATACATACACACATACATACATATATATATGCAGACTGTATGTATAATAGAAACCACATTCCTATTGAATTTCTCAATCTAACTAAAGGTATTGGCAATATCAGCTTCACTTGAGAACTTTAACTCTGTCCTCTAAACCCAACGTAAGGAAAAGTGCAGCTCCCTACCTAGCAGTCCGTGGCAGTTGCTGGAAAGGCCTTTGCTGTTGGCAATGTAGAAACCCAAGTGGTGTCGCTGGAAGGGCGCCGGCTTTTTGTAGAGGTGGATGAGGATGACAAAGGCTATGGAGCCCTGGATGGTGATGGTGACATTGGTGTTGGCAGACACTGACACCTCCAGCCCCCGGCTCCCCACCACCACACTCTGGTTGCAGGGGAGCACCAGCCTGTCCCCACCATCCAGGATAACTCTGCTTGGTGTGATCTCAAGATACGATCTCTCTGGCTTGTTGACGAGGATGGTGATGGTGCGAAAGTAAGTGCGCTGTTTCTTGTGGCCATTTGGAGGGGCGGGTGCCCCGATTAACTCTCCGTTCACTGTCACACCTAAAAGACCGAGGGGAAAAGAACAAGGTTAGAAAATCTGGCCAGGAGTGGCGGCTCATGTCTATAATCCCAGCACTTGAGAGGCCAGGGCAGGTGGACTGCTTGAGCCAAGGAGTTCAAGACCAGCCTGGGCAACAGAGAGAGACCCCATCTCTACAAGTAAAAATTTAGCTGGGCATGGTGGTGCATGCCTGTAGTCCCAGCTAGTTTGCTTGAGCCCAGGAGTTCAAGGCTGCAGTGAGCTGTGATCACACCACTGTACTCCATCCTGGGCTACAGCGTGTGACCCTTTCTAACAAAAAAAAAAAAAAAAAAAAGAAAGGAAGAAAAGAAAAGAAAATCTATCCCTGCCCAATGCATCAAGTTAAAATTTCCTTCCTCCTCTGGGCTTATCTTTGTATCTCTAGTACCAAAAACATTGTCTGACTTACACACAGAAGCCACTCAGTGGTCACCAAGTGAGCAAATGAATGAGTGAATGTGTGAAGTTATATGTGGAGTTTTTACTATTGTCTGACCAGTATCTTGGGATGGGCAGGGAGGATGCAGGTTTGGGTCCTGATACCGTAGAAGGAGGCATGAAGCTAAGTATTTGTGCATCTACGCACAGCTTACCATGTTCGTTTGGCTTCCTTCCAGTGTGGCTGTAGTGATAGGAACTCTTGTGCGACCCTGATGTGGATTTTGTATCTACCAGGGGTTCCTGATCCTAATTTGGACATCTTGTCATGCCACTGAGCAGTGTGGGAGAATGCAAAGTTAGACTTTTTTTAAGTTCAGAAACTCAAGTTCTTCCGCTTAGGTGTTCATTGTTAGATAAGTCATTTAAAACAAAACAAAACAAAAAACCCTGTAATCTCAGTTACTAGAGAAGCTGAGGCAGGAGAATCACTTGAACCCAGGAGGTTGCAGTGAGCCGGGATGGCGCCATTTCACTCCAGTGTGGGTGACAGAGTGAAACTCCACCTCAAAAACAAAAACAAACAAAAAACCTGCTTCAATTTCCTTATCTGTAAAATGGATGGGCAGATATAAAACCCAACAGAATTTTTGTAAGGATCCCAGGAGGTAGCGTTCGTGTAAGTGATAAACTGCTATCAAATAGAATGCCTTTCTTTTTTCCTTCGTCGTGAACACCAGTGGGGGTTTTCTGGACTTGAGCAAGGCCTGTGAGCCAGGCCCCAGGGCTCTGTGCTGTCTGGCTGAAGAGCAAACAGATAGCAGTTGCCCTTGAGATGTTTGGGGCTGAATTAGGCGATGCATGTTAAATGTGTTTTGCTCTTGGGCGAAAAGCAGCAATTTGTAATAACAAAAGATTGCTATATAATTAACTCTTGTTTTCTCTGCTTTAAGAATAATCTTCCCAATAAATCTTATCTAACAACTTCTTAGACATTCAAGGGGGAAAAAATGGGCCTTCTCTGGGAAAGGGGTCGGGGAGAGGAGAAATCCCAGCGTGAGAAGAGCCTGTGCACTTCCAGGCCCAAAGTTCTAAGCATCTTCGGGCTGAGTTCCCATCACGGACGTCTCATGGAATACAGAAACCATGGGAACGGCTCCTAGAATAGGGGGTATTTCCAAGGACATGTATAGTTAGGCCCCTCTCTTGCTCCTGAGCCCTTAAAATAAGAAACAGTAGAGATTTCGCTCTGAGGCTATAAAGTCCTATAAGAAAACAATGTGTTGAAGGCACTCTACATAATCGCACCACACACGTCACCCGCCTGGCGACCCCATGCAACCCAACATTCTGAGACCCTGACTTTCTCAGCAGGGAGAAGTGCCAAGGTGCCCATTCCAAAGCTTGTCCTCACAGAGCTGGACATTGTTGGCCCATTGAACTCAAAAAGCTTTCTCTGTGCTCATCTCTTTCACCCAGCCCCTCTACAGACTCACAGGGGCCAGAGAGCCCTTTTGTACATACACGTTCACGGCACACAGACAGAGCTGTGGATTGACATCTGAGCAGCGCATCTAAGTCATCAAAGAACTGACCTGAGTTTAGATCCCTGGCCTCCCCAGCATCACAGCTTCTGAATGGATAGACATTATGACAATAATACATCATGGATTTCTAAAGTACTTGAGCATTTACAAAACAACTTCATATCCAGTTTCATTTGATCCACTTTATAATAGCCCTGTGAGGTCCACAGAGTGTCCTTATCTCTATTTCACAAGAGAAACAACTGCAGCTCCCAAGGCATGTGCCCAAGGCCATACAACACTCGTCATAAAGCAGGGATTTGGATGTGTACCTCCAGGAGCACAGCACACTTCCCTTAACCACCGACAATACTCACTGAGCGTCTGTAAGGTGGCCCTTACATAGATAACCGGACATCCATCTGAAGAACAGAGGGGGATGCAACACCTACCTGGTCCTCACCAGATGCTGCAGTGGAGGGTGGAACTTACCAGAGTCCATGTGATCAGAGACCAGCCTGAGGATGTCCCCGGGTTCCCCATCAATGTTGAAGCACATGGTGAGTTTGCTCAGGGGGAAATCCACAACAAAGTGGGGATCGCCATCCACTGCCAGGGCGGAAGAAAAAGGAGAGAAAAAGAAAGACACTTATTGAGTACCTTCCTTGCGTAGGTGCTACTCTCTATTTTCTCATGAATGATTTTATTGAATCCTGAAAATGATGCTGAAAGGAGATGTCCTCAATTTCCAGATGAGGAAGATAAGTGGGAGGGAAACGACTCCCCAAAATTACTCAGTGAGTTCACAGTAAACATTTGACTTCAGGTCTTCTAAGTTCCAATGTAATGCTCCATTCATCATAGTTAATCTCAGTATAGACAACTAAGCTCTGAGAGGTAAGAGGGGAAGGAGAGACCCCCACACACCCTCAACTGGTACTGAGTCCCCATGCTTCCATTTCCCGGGTGGGCGTCCCCTGCCATTTGCTTTCTCCTTTAATGGCACAGATGGAGAGGACTTTCCTCTCCTATGACTGGAGATCTATGGCACTTCTTCTCCCAGGAAGCCATAGGGTATCCCAGGCTCATTCACAGCATCAGCTGTATGCTACCCCTGCCTGCAATGCTGAGAGCCATGCCCAGCTTAGAGGCAGGGGCAAGGGAAGCATAAAGTGAGCAGGTGCCAGGCACAGGCAGGGCGCTGGCAGAAACCCCTCCTTTGGGTCATACTAACTTTACTCTGAAATTTCTGTGCACAGATAAGGCCACAAAGTCCAGCTGGCAGTTATTCCTTGTCGGTTCTCATTTTCACCTCTGTTAAAGGTGAACAGCCTTGCCTTTTATTATACAGACGAAAGACTTCAAAAGACGTCTACATCAATTCTCTTACTAGATTGGAGTTTAGCTTCTCTCTGATTTATATTCCAAGTGCAGTTTGCTTATTAATTTATCTTTCTTTTTTTTTTTTTTTTTTTTTTCTGAGACAGGGTCTCACTCTGTCATTCAGGCTGGAGCACAGTAGTGCAATCACAGCTCACTGCAGCCTCAAACACCTGAGCTCAAATGGTCCTCCCACCTCAGCCTCTTGAGTAGCTGGGACTACAGTCACGTGCCACCATGCTGAGCTAATTTTTTTTGTAGGGACAGGGTCTTACTATGTTGCCTAGGGTGGTCTCAAACTCCTGGGCTCAAGCATTCCACCCACCTCAGCCTCCCAAAGTGCTGGAATTACAGGCATGAGCCACTGCACCGGCCCACAACCTGTTTCTCGAATGCTCCTCTGCTTTATGAGCACACGGACGTGTCTGCGTGCATGCTGTGTACAGTGTAGGCATGGGCCAGGCAGAGTCCACTCTTCCTTTTTTTTTTTTTTTTTTTTTAGACAGAGTCACGCACCATCGCCCAGGCTGGAGTGCAGTGGCACGATCTTAGCTCACTGCAACCTCCACCTCCCCGGTTCAAGTAATTCTCCTGCCTCAGCCTCCCAAGTAGCTGGGATTACAGGCACCAGCCACCACACCCAACTAATTTTTTGTATTTTTAGTAGACACAGGGTTTCACCGTGTGGCCAGGCTGGTCTCAAACTCCTGACCTCGTGATCTACCCACCTCAGCCTCCCAATGTGCTGGGATTACAGGGAGTCTGCTCTTTTTAAGAGCAGCAAACTAACATCCCTGCATTCCCTGCTGAGAAACCTTTCTGCCCCAGCATCCCTGAGAAGGGCCCTTGAGAGGATCTGGCTGCTCTCCCTGGGAAGTGCTTCAACTTCCCTGAAAACCGCAACATACAAAGAAATTCAAAGCGCTGGTCTTTTGCTGATCGGGAAAAAATGATCCCCAGAAAAGATAAAAGTTCTCATCTACATTTCTGGCATTTTTGAGGCATGCAGGCAGTTGTCTCTCGGTGTCCATGGGGGATGAATTCCAGGACCCCTGAGGATATTGAAATCCATGCATACTCAGGTCCCTGACACAGAATGGTGTCGTATCTGTATATAACCTTCACACAGCCTTTCATATACTTTATTTATTATTATTATTATTATTATTATTATTTTGAGATGGACGCTCACTCTGTTACACAGGCTGGAATACAATGGCATAATCTTGGCTCACTGCAACCTCTGCCTCCTGGGTTCAAGCGATTCTCCTACCTCAGCCTCCTGAGTAGCTGGGACTATAGGCATGCACCACCACACCCAGATAATTTTTGTATTTTTAGTATAGACGGGGTTTCACCATGTTGGTCAGGCTGGTCTCAAACTCCTGACCTCAGGTGATCCACCCGCCTCAGCCTCTCAAAGCACTGCGATTACAGGCATGAGTCACCACACACAGCCTTTCCACACACTTTAAATCATCTCTAGGTTACTTGTAATACCTAATGCAAAGGAAATGTGATGTAAATAGTTGTTACACTATATTGTTTAAGGGACAAAGACAAGCAAAAAGTCTGTATACATTCAATACAGATACAATTCCTTTTTCATGTATTTTCAATCTGTTAGTGGTTCTATCCTTGGATGAGGGACCCATGGAGACAGAGGGCAACTGTCTAGCTCATCTGACAGGTTTCTGAGAGTTTTTATGTGCACATACCACACCATTTGTAGTCAAATCGTCCAAACCTCTTTACAAGGAAAGAGAGTGCTTGCTCCAAAAAAGACGAGAGGGGTCAAAAAGTCATTACTCCAGGCAGCATCCAAGAGGAAGCTTTTCTGGCATTCCACAAAGCCTATGTGTGTGTTCGAAGGAATTACATTCTGTCTCCTGGAGACTGTGTGGATTCTGCATCCACAGCTAATCTCTGGGATGTCCTTGGCTTTAGGAATTTGCACGTACAGCACAGCAGCAGAAAGACAATAATAAATAAAGACTTCCAGAGGCTGATGTGGACACAGCAGAACAAAACCCAGCCATAGGTTGTTCTTCCCTCTGAACTTTTATTATATTCCCAGGAAGCTGGAAAAAGCAAATTGCATGACATTTGAAAAAATCTGTTCTTCCCTTCTGAAGCCACAGACTGGAGAAAAAAAAAAAAAAAAAGCCTGCCTGTCACACCAGACATTTTGATTTTGGTAGCACCACTTTACATTTGTAATAGCAGAGGCTGGAAGGATCCATGCTCCAGATAGCTAAAAACATTGTCTTCCAAACTCAAGGAGGGTCAGAATGTGCCTCTGCCACCCATCTATTCTTCCATCAGCGTTCCTGCCAGGCTTTCTGGGGACTGTGCTGTCTCCACGGTGTTCATGGAATGGTTTCATGACAGCTGTGGTGCTCAGGCTCTGCCTCACACTGTGGGCTTGACACGCTGCTGTATCAGCTGGCATTTTTAACTGGCTTCAAGGAATTCTTGGTTTTACACTTCTTTTTTTTTTTTTTTTTTTGAGACAGAGTTTTACTCTTATAGTCCAGGCTGGAGTGCAGTGGTGCAGTCTTGGCTCACTGCAACCTCCACCTCTCAGGTTCAAGTGATTGTTCTGCCTCAGCCTCCCCAGTAGCTGGGACTACAGGCACCCACGACCACACCCAGCTCATTTTTGTATTTTTAATAGAGATGAGGTTTCATCATGTTGGCCAGGCTGGTCTTGAACTCCTGACCTCAAGCAATACACCTGCCTTGGCCTCTCAAAGTGCTGGAATGACAGGCGCAAGCCACCGCACCTGGCCTGGTTTTACACTTTTTAAACATCCTTTACTCTCAATCCACACACAACCGCATCCTTTTCTTTACCTGATGTTTTAGAGATTTTAATTCTTGGCTGGTATGGCTTCTCAAGTGAAGGTCCTAAAAAGAAGGAAGAGAACGCCATGGTCATTCATTAAAGATGAAGAGAGAAGTACAAAGGGGGAGAGTAGAAATGACTAAAACACAGCTTTTAGGTATATTTGTAACAGCTTAAAGAATCAGAAAACCATTTAAAACATCATCAGTCTTAAAAAGGGAGCTTGGCTTCAAAACACACAAGTTCAGCCAGGCATGGTGGCTCATGTCTATAATCCCAGTGCTTCGGGAGGCCAAAGTGGAAGGGTCACTTGAGTCCAGGAGTTCGAGACCAGCCTGGCCAATATAGTGAGACCTCGTCTCTACAAAAAGTAAAAAATTAGCCCAGCAAGGTGGTACGTGTCTGTAGTCCCAGCTACTTGGGAGGCTGAGGTGGGAAGATCACTTGAGTCTAGGAGATGGAGGCCATGGTGAGCTATGATGGCACCACTGCACTCCTACTCCAGCCTGTGTGACAGAGTGAGACCCTGTCTCAAAAACAAGAAAAAAAGAAAAAAAAGAACCACACAGGTGGAGTGTAAAGTGTGGAGGATTAATTATTTTATTCTTCTATAAATTATATACTATTCTTTTCTGTGATTTTTATGTATATCATAGGGGGAAATGTTTTATCACATCTGATTTACTTATTTGTTATTTATTTACTTATTTATTTTGAGATGGAGTTTCACTCTTGTTGCCCAGGCTGGAGTGCAGTGGTGCGATCTTGGCTTACCGCAACCTCCACCTCCCAGATGCAAGCGATGCTCCTGCCTCAGCCTCCCAAGTACCTGGGATTACAGGAATGCGCCACCACACCCAGCTAATTTTGCATTTTTAGTAGAGACAGGGTTTCTCCATGTTGGTCAGTCTGGTCTCGAACTCCCGACCTCAGATAATCCACCCGCCTCAGCCTCCCAAAGTGCTGGGATTACTGCAAAGTGACGATGAACCAGAGAAGGAGCGTGTAGGCGTGAGCCACTGCGCCCAGCCACACCTGAGACATATTTACAGGGGAAGGGAGAAATGCGTTGTTGTTCAGTGGGCCTGTAGCATTTCAGATGTGCAAGATGAAAACATTCCAGAGATCCAGTTCACAACAGTGTGGACATACTTAACATCACTTACCAGCATTGAACTGTACACTTAAAAACAGTTAAGACGGTAAATTGTATGTTCACAATAAAAACAAAAACAAACAACAATGTAAAAAAAAAAGAGGTACAGTTATAATCCAGTGTCTGCAGCTATGTGTGCAGTGGAATTCACAAAGCAGAAGATTTTGAAGCACTCTGTATTTCAAAATACTTGTGCTTTGAATAAACATTCAATGAAAGAATAACCTAAAAGTAATTAATTTCTATAAATAAAATCAGTATCATATCAAATTGTTAGTACTAGAAAAATTGTGCTCCTCTTCTTTGGTTTTTACTGGTCACAGAAATTAAAGAGTGAGGTATCTCAGTGTTTTTGAAGCACTCCCTTCTCAATATTGGTCTCTCAGTATCGGTCTTGACTAGCGTGATCTGGGCAGAATGCAGATTAGCCAGGAAAGAAGAGGGATGACTAGATGACTGCTTTGAGGAGTGGCAGTTGCCACCAACTCTCAAAAAAATTAAAATTTAGAAACCATCAGAGCCTTAAGGAAAGGAAGAATCCTCTTTCAAAAAAAATGTAAAAACCCTTTTGAGTAATCAGTTGGTGATCTCCTCTGTCATTCTGGCCCCCTGAGTCTTTGTGTCATCTGGGTCTGATCTCTTCTGAAGCTGCAGAGATTTGCACTGATGACCTATAATCAACATCTTATTCAAAAAGCCACTTTTCCTGGATGTGGTATGGATCTCATAAGTAGAAAGTGACAGCATCCTGCCGCCTGCTTTCAATCACAATGAAAACTGTGTAAGGATTGCCAAGACAAGCTCCACTCTTTCTGAAATAGCCATGTCAATTGCAACCTCACTATCAGGGTCTGAACTTTTCAATTAATTTCTGGTATCCCGTGCCTCAGCGGAG
Source organism: Cacajao melanocephalus (assembly GCA_963573385.1). Classification (NCBI taxonomy): domain Eukaryota; kingdom Metazoa; phylum Chordata; class Mammalia; order Primates; family Pitheciidae; genus Cacajao; species Cacajao melanocephalus. Next base: position 6,013 of record CAUYLG010054674.1, on the reverse strand, counting down.
GTGTGTCTGGCATCTGTGCAGAACTCACTGTGTGCCCATGCATTCCATATTTAGTCCTTACAACAGCCCTGCAGGGAAATTAGTATTGTCTCCATGTTCAGGGCTGGGGAGTGGGAATGGAAGCTCGGAGTGGTTCAGAAACCTGCCTCAAGCCTCACAGCGAGGGTTGGTGAATCCTAACTTCATGCTTTCTCTACACCCAGGTCCTTCTAACACTGAATGAGACAGCATTGGTGGGGTGAGGGCCCGATTAACCTCGATTCCCTCTCCCAGCAGACAGAACTTGACAGGAACCTAATACAAATGTGATGCATAGGAAACGCGATTTTCCGCAAGCGGATCTACCAAGAATACAATGCTCTGCTTTGGTTTCACTGCGTTTCCTTTCTCTTGCTCTCATCCCTACTCATCCCCCATCAGCATGGCACTGAGACTGACCGTGCCTGCTTCTGTTCAGATTCTCAGAGACTGACATGTAAAGACTGAATTCTTGCAAGAATCCCTACCTTGGTCCTTCCCACATGCTCTTGGGGAAATAAAGTCAAGCATGCAATCACATTATAATACATAACTCTGAAGTGCTTAGAAATATAGAAAGGCACTGAAAAATGGGCATTGGTATGTTCATTTCAGTGCTTCCACTCATGCCTGAAACCTGGCAAACACTTGATGGTTTATTGATGGTTTATTGATGGACTGATCTCACTGCGTGACATTTCTGAACCAATTGCCACCTTTTCCTCATTTCTCTAGACAGCCACAGTGTATAGCAATGTGCATACAACAGTCTGCAATACTCTCTATGAGCTGTGTATAGTGTTATTGCTTTTTGGTTGGTTGTTTTTTTAGAGATGGGGTCTTGCTCGGTCACCCAGGCTGGAGAGCAGTGGTGCAATCACGGCTCACTGCAGCTTCAAACTCCTGGGCTCCACTGATGCTCCTTCCTCAGCTTCCTGAGTAGCTGAGACTACAGGCATACCAACATACATAGATAATTTAATTTTTTTTTTCTTTTGTAGAGACAAGGTCTCTCTGTGTTGCCCAGGCTGGTACTGACTCATGGCCTCAAGTGATCCTCACCTCAGCTTCCAAAAGTGCTGGGACTACAGGTGTGAGCCACTACACCCAGCCTGGGTTATTGTTTGTAAGTATTATAGCAAGATGGACTAACGTAGCTTCCTGTGGAGGAGGTGAGTGGCATCTCAGGCTCGTGTCCCGCACACCTGGCTGGCACAGGTGCCACGTACCTGGTTGCATGCCGGCTCCTCGCACACTCTGCACCACCGGTTCGGGTCCCATGGCCGCTGACATGCCGTGGGCCTCCTCCAGGCCGTCCATGCGTGGGCTCGGCCCCCTCAGCTTCATGGAGGTGAAGGGAGTCAGGAAGTGGTAGTTCATAGCCAGAGCCTGGGCCCGCTGCTGCAGCTGCTCCTTCTCTGGCCCATCATCACTTTGCAGCCAGGAGCTCAGCAGCTCCTTTGTGGTGAGGTAGCTCCAGAGACGCTCGATGTGGTTGGGGTCCCCTTCTCCATCGCCTTCAGGCCTGGGGCTTCCTAGGACGTCTTTCCCCACCTTCTGAGGCCCCACAGGCACGTCCGTCTTCAGGATGATGAATTTCTTACTGTTGCTGGCAGTGACCTCCACATGCAAGTGATCCAGCTTCCTGTCTACCAGCTTCCCTGCAATGATGATCTCCGAGCCGTTGAAGTAGTTGGGGAACAGGGTCTTGGTGGCCTGCACCACTGAGCTGGAGGGATAATCGATGCGGATGTCAGAGAGGAGAGGGGTCCTGATTTCATCATAGAACCTGTGGTAGAGGAACAGGGAGAGAGAGAGAGAGATCAGGGCCTGCTCCGACAGCAGGCAAGACAGTCCGAAAGGAAACCAAAGACTTTCAGAGGGATGCGTCCGATTTTAGAAGTGACAGTCCACATGGCACCCCACGTGATATTTCTACCAGGAGGTCACTAGACAGCAGATTCAACACCACTGGTGGGAGGAAATGGATTCTCTCAAGTGGCTTCTGAGTTTTTTGTCAACTGCTCTCATGAGGAGAAAGAACCTCCTCATAGTAGATTAAAATATTCCTCCCCAAAATTTCCACCCACTGGTCTCAGTTTTGCCTGTGGAACAATACAGAATTAGTCTAATCCATTTCAACATTCTGATGCTTAAAAAACAACGCTATGCATTCCTTTAAGCCCGATCAATCCCCAGTTTCATGAACTATTCTTCCTGTGATACAGTTTCGAGATTTCCCCACCAGTGTTGGTAAATTTCCTTTGTGCCCACCTACATTTCTCAAAGGGCCTCTTAAAACCTTTTTCTTAAAACCAAACGCGAATTCCAGATGTGCTTTAAGCAGCACATTCTACTTGAGAAATCTGACCTTGTGTGAGTTTGTGCATATAACATTTGCTTGCATTTGCTTTTCTTGTAGTTGAGTTACATGGTTCTTCTTGCTAAGCAAGGAGACCATTAAAATTCCCTTTCTAAAGATCTAGAAGGCATAGGCTGTGGATTTGGACTTCCATCTCTGTCAGTTCCTTGCTGTGTGTCTTGGGACATGTGACTTAACCTCTCTGAACTTCTGTTCCCTTATATATAAAATCAGGATGTTAACAGTACTTCTTTGGTCACCTGCTAGCTGTCCCTGCAAGTCCATTTTCCCCTCCTTTCATGAGAATTGACTATGGCCATCCAGATACAAACCACATTTCCTAGCCTCTATTGGGGCCAAAAATGGCCATGTGACTGTCTTCCCAATGGAGTATGGGTAAGAGTGAGATGTGCAGTTTCCTCAATATTTGTTTAAAATCCATGCTGGCTTTCTTTTCTCTCTCCCTTTTTGTGGCTAGAAAACAAAAGTGATAGTGACCAGATTTCAATCCTGTAGCATTAAGGACAATGCTTGAGGAAATCAGAGCAATAAAACAGAAGAAACCTGGGTCTCTGAATGACTTCATGGAGCAGGAACCTGGGTTCCTGAATGACTCTACAGAGCAGGATCAAGCCTGTTACCATTATAGGAGAGAGAAGTAAATGGCTGTCTTATTTCAGCCTTTGCCTTTCATCATCTCTGTACTGCTGCTTAGCCTTTAACCTAATACACTTATCTCCCAGGATTTCTGTGAGGATCATCTGGGATAATGCACACAGAAATTCCTGCCGTATCATAAGTTCTCATAAATGTCAGGTATTGATCATAGTTTCAGTGGGATGGCAGTGCAGTTGACTTGTTGCAGCATAATTGCTTTTTCTTCTGAATGCCTTATTGAATCTCAATTCTATTATCTAGTGCATCACATTCTCCCTCTTCGACTCTAGTTTTGAATAATTTTTAAAATGTGGGAAGCAAATCTGTGTTTTCATTTAACTCTTTCATTAAAATGCATGGGAGGAGGCCAGGTAAGGTGGCTCATGCCTGTAGTCCCAGTACTTTGCAAGGCTGAGGCAGGCAGATCATGAGGTCAGGAGATCGAGACCATCCTGGCCAACATGGTGAAACCCTGTCTCTACTAGAAATACAAAAATTAGCTGGGTGTGGTGGCATAAGCTTGTAGTCCCAGCTACTCAGGAGGCTGAGGCAGGAGAATTGCTTGAGCCTGGGAGGCAGAGGTTGCAGTGAGCTGAGATCGCGCCACTGTACTCCAGCCTGGTGACAGAGCGAGACTCTTGTCTAAAAAAAAAAAAAAGAATGCATGGAAGGCAATGGAGAAAATGGTAGCTAATCCCAACCCAAGGACCTAACTTTATCGCATACCTTAGGGACCTCCACTTCCATTTATCATTAATAAATGTCCTTTGATTATGGCTGTTAAACACCCACAAATCTACCCAAACCTCCCCTTTGCTTTTAAGTAGATACCATATATACCATGATGCAGATTAAAGCACCTCACGCTGAACTGGGAGCTGCCTCTTCACTCAGTCGACAGCAAAGTGGCAGACTGCGTGTGGCAACATGAGATCCGAGGGAAGCTATTTCTGTTTTAAAAGATCTAAATTTTCTCCACCTCTCATTTGAAAGATCTTATTTCTTCTCCACCTCAAAATAATCTGATTATTTGCCAGTTTTATCTGGTTGTTTTGCTTCTAAATAAAATCTTTTAACTAGTACTCAAAATGAAAATAACAGAACTCCACTACTTACAGGGTAGAATAAAAGTAAACTTGCTAGAAAGTGCTTTGAAATATTGGGATGCCAATGAACCATGAGAGCTCATTAAATACTTAATATGGGATGGCCACTGTGCCAATGCTTTAATAGCATTTTTATGTCGTGATTTTCTCATTCAATTCTGCAACCAACCAAAATCCTCATTTTACCGATGAGGAAACGGAGGTACAGACAGTCTTAAAATCTTGTCTAAAGTCACAAAAGAGGACCAAAATTTGAACTCTGAGCTGCCTGGTTTCAAAACACATTGTGACACCTCCCAGTGCAATGACCTGTGATGGTTGTCAGCAGACAGAAGGCTGGGGTGCAGCAACACGTACCTGCCCGAGTTCCCACCACAGTCACCCCTCTGCACCCCTCCCGACCCCACACAGCCTCAGACCACAGACCCGATGAGCTGCGAGCCCGCATCCTCCTCTTCATGCACACGCCGCGTGAGGCCACAGTTCTCCAGCGACAGCTTCTCCAGCAGCCTGAAGTCCACGTCGTTGCCAATGCCGATGGTGAAGATGCAGACTTGGCCTCGGGCAGCCTCCCGGGTGTTGTTGAGGATCTTGAGGGTGTGCGTCTCCCCAACCGTGGGCTTCCCGTCTGTCAGGAAGATGATGAGGGACACGCTCCGGTCTCCACTGTCACTGTGGGCCACGTACTTGTTGAGGAGCCTGATGGCCGTCTGCAGGGCCTCGTTGATGTCTGTGCCTGTGGGACACCAACACGGGACAGCTCAAGCCTCTGCACTTACCTCCCCACCCTGAATGCACTTTCTTTTTTTTTGAGATGGAGTCTCGCTCTGTCACCCAGACTGGAGTAAAATGGCACGACCTCCACTCACTGCAACCTCCACCTCCCAGGTTCAAGCGATTCTCCAGCCTCAGCCTCCTGAGTAGCTGTGATTACAGACATGCACCATCACACCTGGCTAATTTTTGTATTTTTAGTAGAAACAGGATTGACCATGTTGGCCAGGCGGGTCTCGAACTCTTGACCTCATGATTTGCCTGTCTCGGCCTCCCAAAGTGCTAGGATTTCAGGCGTGAGCCACTGTACCAGGCCTGAATTTACTTCTATAACTGCAGCCCACGCTCAATTGCCCAATGGAGGGCATCCAGAAACTTGGCATGCATTTGCTAAATGCACATAAGTGACTGGGGATTATCCCGCTGTAACAAACCTTCTCCAGAAGGCGTGTGGCGACACTTTAGCTTAGCAGTCTCCACTACCTGAGCTTCAATGGCTTCTGTGCCCTTTTCTGAGAATGGCTTTGAAAAGAGCAGGAAAGTGCTGAGCATACGGGACAGCAGGAATTTGGAGGGAGAAAGAGCCGCAGAGGGAGGAAGGGACATGGAATGAGGGGAGGAAGGTAGCTGCTGACATCTCAGATGCCTTCCAATGTTATCCAGGGCTGGATGGTACTGATGAAAGAGTGAATTTCTTGCCTTCATCGTCTCTTCTTTCCTTGCTTCCTGTCCCTTCAGGTTACCTCTGCTTGCTAGAACCCCACAAAGGGAGGGAGCAAGAAATATTTCTCCTCCTGGTCCCCTCTTTTCCTCCAGAGGCATATTTCAGCAGCAGGTCTGATTAAAGTTGGAGGCCAGCCGGGCACAGTAGCTCATGCCTGTAATCCCGGAACTTTGGGAGGCCAAGGCAGGCAGATCACCTGAGGTCAGGAGTTCAAGACCAGCCTGGCCAACATGGTGAAACCCCATCTCTACCAAAAATAAAAAAATTAGCCGGGCGTAGTGATGTAGGCCTATATTCCCAGGTACTCGAGAGGCTAAGGTCAGAGAATCACTTGAACCCAGAAGGCGGATGTTGCAGTGAGCCAAGATTGTG
>CAUYLG010054673.1:46-33371 GCA_963573385.1 Cacajao melanocephalus | reverse complement strand
ATACAGTCTGGCTAGAAGTTTGTCAATTTTGACTAAATTCTCAAAAAAAAAAAAAAACTTTTGATTCATTTATCTTTTGTATTTTTTTCTTCCAATTTTATTGATTTCTTCTCTGATCTTTATTACGCTTTTTCTTCTACTAATTTTGAGTTAACTTTGCTCTTGCTTCTCTAGTTCTTTAAGATGCATTATTAGATTGTTTATTTGAAGAGTTTCCTCTTTTTTTTTTTTTTTTTTGATTTAGGCACATATAGCTATAAACATCTCTCTTAGTACTGGTTTGGTTGTATCTCATAAGTTTTGGTATGCTGTGTTTTCTCTATTATTTATTTCAAGAAATTTTCAATTTGATTTTTATTTTCATTGACACACTGGTCATTCAGAAGATATTGTTTATTCTCTATGTATTTGTATAGTTTACAATATTCCTCTTGTGATTAATTTCCAGCTGTGTTCCATCCTGGTTAGAGAATATTCTTTATATTATTTCATTTTTTTTCAATGTTTTGAGACTTGTTTTGTGAACTAACATGTGGTCTATCCTTGAGAATGATCCATATGCTGTGGAAAAGAAGGTGTATTTTGCAGTCATTGGATGAAATATTCTGTAAATATCTATTAGATTCATGTGGTTAAAGTATAGATTTATTCTGATGTTTATTAAGTTTTTTTCTCTGGAAGATCTGTCCAATGCTGAATGTGTGGTTTTGAAGTTTCCAGTTATTATTGTATTGTATCGGGGCCTATCTCTCTCTTTAGTGCTAATAATATTTGCTTTATATATTTTGCTGTTCCACCACTGGGTGCATATATATTTAAAATTGTTATGTCCTCTTGCTAAGATAAACCCTTTATCATTAGATAGTAACCTTGTCTCTTGTTATACTTTTGTATTAAAATCTATTTTGTCTGATATAACTATAGTTAATCATGCATTTTTTTTGTTTCTATTGGCATAGAATATCTTTTTCCCTACCTTTATTTTCAGTCTATGTGTGTCTTTATAGGTGAAGCGTGTTTCTTGTAGGCAACAGATAAACACATCTTACTTTTTTAATTTATTCAGACACTCTATGTCTTACGTTTAGAGAGTTTAGGCCATTTACATTCACTGTTATTATTTTTTTAACTTTTATTTTAAGTTTAGGGGTCATGTGCAGGCTTTTTATATAGGTAAATGTGTGTCCTGAGAGTTTGTTGTACACATTATTTTATCACCTAGGTACTAAGCCTAGGACCTATTATTTATTTTTCCTTATATTCCTTCCTCTTCTCACTCTTTACTCTCAGGTAGGCCCCAGTATTTTTTGCTCCCCTCTATGTGTCCATACATTCTCATCATTTAGCTCCCACTTATAAGTGAGAACATGTGGTATTTGACTTTCTGTTCCTGCATTAGTTTGCTAAGGATAACGGCCTTCAGTTCTATCCATGTTACTGCAAAGGACATAATTTTATTTTTTAGTGGTTGAATAATATTTCATGCTGTATATGCACCACATTTTCTTTATCCAGTCCATCATTAAGGGGATATTTAGGTTGAATTCATATATTTGCTATTGTGAATAGTGCTGCAATGAACAATAGAATAATTTATATTTCTTTAGGTACGTACCCAGTAATGAGGTTGCTGGGTTGAATGGCAGTTCTATTTTTAGGTCTTCTTCAGATTGTTACACAATAATTAAACTAACTTAAACTGCAACCAACAGTATATAGGCAATCTTTTTTTTCCATAACCTTACCAGCACCTGTTATTTTTTGACTTTAATAATAGTCATTCTGACTGGTGGGAGATCGTATCATGATGTGGTTTTGATTTGCATTTTTTCTGATAATCAGGAATGTTGAGATTTTTAAAATTATAATTTAAGTTCTGGGATGCATGTGCAGAATGTGAACATTTGTTACATAGGTATACACGTGCCATGATGGTTTGCTGTACCCATCAAGCCATCATCAAGGTTTTAAGCCCCACATGTATTAGGTATTTGACCTAATGCTATCCCTCCCCTTGCCTCCCACCCCCTGACAGGGCCCAGTGTGTGATAGCCCACTCCCAGTATCCATGCATTCTCATTGCTCAACTCCCACTTATGAGCGAGAACATGTGGTATTTGCATTTCTGTTCCTAGGTTAGTTTGCTGAGAATGATGGATTCTGGCTTCGTCCATGTCCCTGAAAAGGACATGAACTCATTCTGTTTAAAGGCTGCATAGTATTTCATGATGTATATGCACCACATTTTCTTTATTTACTCTATCATTGATGGGCATTTGGGTTGGTTCCAAGTCTTTGCTATTGTAAATAGTGCTGCAGTTAACATACCTGTGCATGTGTCTTTATAGTAGAATGATTTGTAATCCTTTGTATATAGACCCAATAATGAGATGGCTGGGTCGAATGATATTTCTAGTTCTATATCATTGAGGAATCACCACACTGTCTTCCACAATGGTTGAACTAATTTACACTCGCACCAACAGTGTAAATGCGTTCCTATTTCTCTGCATCCTCTCCAGCATTAGTTGCTTCCTGACTTTTTAAATGATTGCCATTCTAACTGGCATGAGATGGTATCTTATTGTTTTGATTTGCATTTTTCTAATGATCAGTGATGAGCTTTTTTTCATATGTTTGTAGGTCACATAAATGTCTTCTTTTGAGAAGTGTCTGTTTATATCCTTTGCCCACTTTTTGATGGGGTTGTTTGTTTCTTTCTTGTAAATTTGTTTAAGTTCCTTGTAGATTCTGGATATCAGTCCTTTGTCGGATGGATAGATTGCAAAATTATTCTCCAATTCTGTAGGTTGCCTTTTTACTCTGATGATAGTTTCTTTTGCTCTGCAGAAGCTCTTTAGTTTTTTGAAAAGATTAACAAAATATATAGACAATTAGCCAGACTAATAAAGAAGAAAAGAGACAAGAATCAAACAGACACAATGAAAATGATAAAGGGGATATCCCATAGATCCCGTGGAAATACAAACTACCATCAGAGAATACTATAAACACCTCTACTCAAATAAACTAGAAAATCTAGAAGAAATTGATAAATTCCTGGAGATATACACCCTCCCAAGACTAAACCAGGAAGATATTGAATGCCTGAATAGACCAATTACAAGTTCTGAAATTGAGGCAGTTTTAATAACCTACCAACCTATAAAGGCCCAGGACAAGATGAATTCACAGCCAAATTTTACCAGAGTAACAAAGAGGAGCTGGTACCATTCTTTCTGAAACTATTCCAAACAATAGAAAAAGAGGGACTCCTCTCTAACTCATTTTATGAGGCCAGCATCATCCTGATTACAAAATCTGTCAGAGATGCAACAAAAAAAGAAAATTTCAGACCAATATTGCTGATGAACATCGATGTGAAATCCTCAATAAAATACTGGCAAGCCAAATCCAGCAACACATCAAAAAGCTTATCCACAATGACCAAGTACGCTACATCCCTGGGATGTAAGCCTAGTTCAACATACGCAAATCAATAAATGTAATTCACAGAAACAGAACCAATGACAAAATCCACACGATTATCTCAATAGATGTAGAAAATGCCTTGATGAAATTCAACACTCCTTTATCCTAAAAACTCTCAATAAACTAGGTGTTGATGGAATATATCTCAAAATAACAAGAGCTGTTTATGACAAACCCAAAGCCAATATCATACTGAATGGGCAAAAGCTGGAAGTATTCCCTTTGAAAACTGGCACAAGACAAGGTTGCCCTCTCTCACTACTCCTATTCAACATAATATTTGAAGTTCTAGCCAGAACAATCAGGCAAGGGAAAGAAACAAAGGGTATTCAAATAGGAAGAGAGGAAGCCAAATTGTCTCTATTTGCAATGTCATGAATGTATATTTAGAAAACCCCATCATCTCAGCCCCAAATCTCCTTAAGCTGATAAACAACTTCAGCAAAGTCTCAGGTTATAAAATCAATGTGTAAATATCACAAGCATTAATATACACCAATAATAGACAAACGGAGAGCCAAATCATGAGTGAACTCCCAGTCACAATTGCTACAAAAATATAAAATACGTAGGGATATAACTTACAAAGGATATGAAGGACCTCTTCAAGGAGAATGACAAACCACTGCTCAATGAATAAGAGAAAACACAAATAAATGGAAAAACATTCCATACTCATGGGTAGGAAGAATCAATATCGTGAAAATAGCAATATTACCCAAGGTAATTCATAGATTCAATGTTATTCCCATCAAGCTACCATAGATTTTCTTCACATTGCTAGAAAAAACTACTTTAAATATATGGAACCAAAAAAAGGGCCTGTATAGCCAAGACAATCCTAAGCAAAAAGAACAAAGCTGGAGGTATCATGCTACCTTACTTCAAACTACACTACAAGACTACAGTAACCAAAATAGCATGGTACTGATACCAAAACAGATATATAGACCAATGAAATAGAGGCCTCAGAAATAACACCACATATCTACAACCATCTGATCTTTGACAAACCTGACAAAAACAAGCAATGTGGAAAGGATTTCCTATTTAATAAATGGTGCTGGGAAAAGTGGTTAGCCATATGCAGCAAACAGAAATTGGACCCGTTCCTTACACCTTATACAAAAATTAACTCAAGATATATTAAAGACTTACACATAAAACCTAAAACTATAAAAACTCTAGAAGTGCTGTAATCCCAGCACTTTGGGAGGCCGAGGCAGGTAGATCACGAGGTCGGGAGTTTGAGACTAACCTGGCCAATATGGTGAAACCTCATCTCTACTAAAAATACAAAACTTAGCTGGGCATGGTGGTGCAAACCTGTAGTCCTAGCTACTTGGGAGGCTGAGGCAGGAGAATTGCTTGAACCCAGGAGGCGGAGGTTGCAGTGAGCTAAGATCATGTCACTGCACTCCAGCCTGGGCGACAGAGCGAGACTTCATCTCAAAAAAACAAAACAAACAACAAACAACAACAACAACAAACACTAGAAGAAAACCTAGAAAATACCATTCAGAACATAGGCATTGGCAAAGACTTACTGACTAAAACACCAACAGCAATTGCAACAAATACAAAAATTGACAAATAGGATCTAATTAAAGTAAAGAGCTTCTGCTCAGCAAAAGAAAATATTATCAGTGTGAGCAAACAACCTACAGAATGGGAGAAAATTTTTGAAATCTATATATATGACAAAGGTCTAATATCCAGAATCTACAAGGTGCTTAAACAATTTACAAGTAAAAAACAAACAACAGATTCTGGAGAGGATGTGGGGCAATAGGAACGTTTAACACTGTTGGTGGAAGTGTAAATTAGTTCAACCATTGTGGAAGACAGTGTGGTGATTCCTCAAGGATCTAGAACCAGAAATACCATTTGACCCAGGCATCCCATTACTGAGTATATACCCAAAGGATTATAAATCATGCTACTATAAAGACATACACACATGTATGTTTATTGCAGCACTATTCACAATAGTACAGACTTGGAACCAACCCAGATGCCCATCAATGATAGAGTGAATAAAGAAAATGTAGCACGTATACACCATGGCATACTATGCAACCATAAAAAGGATGAATTAATGTCATTTTCAGGGACATGGATGAAGCTGGAAACCATAATTCTCAGCAAAATAACACAGGAACAGGAAACCAAACACTGCATGTTCTCACTCATAAGTGGGAGTTGAACAATGAGAATACATGGACATACGGAGGGGAACATCACACATCAGCATCTGTCAGGAGATGGCGGGCTAGGGGAGGGATAGCATTAGGAAAAATACCAAATGTAGATGACAGTTGATGGGTGCAGCAAACTGCCATGGCACGTGCATACCTATGTAAGAAACCTGCACATTCTGCACATGAATCCCAGGACTTAAAGTATAACAATAATAAAAACAAACAACCCCATCAAAAAGTGGACAAAGAATATGAACAGACACTCCTCAAGAGAAGACATTTATGCAGCCAGCAAACATGAAAAAAGCTCATCATTACTGCTCATTCGAGAGATGCAAATCAAAACCACAATGAGATACCATCTCACGCCAGTTAGAATGGCAATCATTAAAAAGTCTGGAAACAACAGATGCTGGTGAGGATGTGGAGAAATAGGAATGTTTTTATATTGTCGGTGGGAGTGTAAATTAGTTCAACCATTGTGGAAGACAATGTGGTGTTTCCTCAAGGATCTAGAACCAGAAATACCATTTGACCCAGCAATTCCATTTCTGGTATATACCCAAAGGATTATAAATCATTTTACTCGAAAGACACACGCACACCTATGTTAACTGCAGCACTATTTACAATAGAAAAGACTTGGTACCAACCCAGATATCCATCAATGATAGACTGAATAAAGAAAATGTGGCACATATACACCATGGAATACTATGAAGCCATAAAAAATGAATGAGTTTATGTCCTTTGCAGGGACATGGATGAAGCTGGAAGCCATCATCCTCAACAAACTCACACAGGAACAGAAAACCAAACACTTCCTGTTCTCACTCATAAATGGGAGTTGAACAATGAGAACACCTGGACACAGGAGGGGGAACATCACACACCGGGGCCTGTCATAGAGTGGGGACAAAGGGGAGGGAGATCATCGGTACAAATACCTAATGCATGTGGGGCTTAAAACCTAGATGATGGGTTGATAAGTTCAGCAAACCACTGTGGCACATGTATACCTATGTAACAAACCTGCACGTTCAGCACATGTATCTCAGAACTTAAAGTAAAATAAAAAAAGTATTTGTGCATTTAAAGATAACTATAAGAATATAATTGGACTGTTTACAACAGAAAGGATAAATGCTTGAGGGCATTGATACCCTATTTTCTGTGATATGATTATTACACATTGCATGCCTGTATTAAAATATCTCATGTAACCCATAAGTATATATACCCACTATGTCTCCAGAAAAATTAAAAATAAATATTTTTTTAAATCAACAGAGGTTCTGAATAGAAATATTTTCCAAAAATTATATATAAATGACCAAAAAACTTAAGAAATGTGTTTAGGGAAATGCAAATGAAAATCACAATGAGATACCATTTCACACTCACTAGGATGGCTAGTCAACAAAGGTTGGTAATGATGGGGAGAAAATAGCACCATCAAAACACCGCTGATGGATATGTAAAATGGATTTGGAAAATAGTCTGGTGGTTCCTCAATTAAGTGTAGACTTACCAAATGACCCAACACTTCCACTCCAAAATGTATACTCATGGAAAATAAAAACATATGTTTACACAGAAACTTGTATAGAAAAGTTTATAGCAGCATTAGTCATAGGAGCTGCAAAGTGACAACAACTTAAATGTTCATTAATGGACAAATGGATATACAAAATGGATGACATCCATGCAATAGAATATTAGCCATAAAAAGGAATGAAATATCTTTCCTTCAGGAAATGAATAACCTTCATTTTTTCCATTAGTGCAATATGGATGGACATTGAAAATACTATAATAAGTGAGAGAAGCCAGTCACAAAAAGCCACATACTATATGATTACACTCACGTTTGTATTAACTTCCTTGGCCTGCACTAAAATGACAACAAACTGGGTGGCTTAAAACAACAAAAATGTATTGTCTCATACTTCTAGAAGCTAGAAACCTGTAATCAAGGTGTCCGCAGGTTGATACTCCCTCTGAAATCTGTAGGGGAGAATCAATCTTTCCTTACTTCTTCTAGCTTTTGGTGTTTGCTAGAAATTTTTGACATCCTTTGGTTTTCATCACTTCAATCTCTGCCTCTATAGACACATGGCCTTCTTCTTCTTGCATCTCCACATATTCTCTCTGCATGTGTCTGTCTCTGTGTCTCTTCTCTTTTTGTAAGGACACCAGTCATATTGGATCGGGGCCCATCTCACTCCAGTATGACCTCATCTGAACTCATTATATCTGCAACAACTCTATTTCCAAATAAGGTCACATTATGAGGTTCCAGGGTTAGGACTTCATCATATCTTTTGGGGCAACACAATTCAAACTATAATAATATGAAAATTTGGAATAGAGAAATCTATGAAGACAGAAAGTAGATTAGTCTTTGCTTAAGGCTAGGGGCGGGAGCAGGAGCAGGAGGATAGGAGAATGATAGCTAAATATGGGGTTTCTTCCTGAGATGGTAAAAATATTCTAAAATTGACTGTGGTGATGGTTGCACATGTATGTGAATATACTAAAACCTTGAAATATAAATTCTACAGTATATGAATTAAATATCAATGAAACTGTTTTTTTAAAAAAAGGAAAAAATGATTTAAAGGAGATTGTCCAATAGGTTTCACCAGATTCCCAAGTGGCCTATGGTATAAAGTAAGATAAAACCTAATTCAAAACTACTTTAGCAAGGAAAACTTAGTTCCTTAAGGTTGTGCTGTCCAACATTGCAGTCACTAGTCACATGTGGCTATTGATAACTGAATTTAAATTAATAGATTCTAATTAAATTAAAAATTAAATTTCTCAGTCACCCTAGCCACATTTCAAGTGCTCAATACCCACATGTAACTAATGACCACCAAATTGAGCAGAACAGATACAGAACATTTCCCTCATTGCAGAAAGTTCTACTAGACACCACTGCTATATATCTACTGCTGTTCTATTCTCTACTCAGATTTAACTGCCATGAAATCAAGTGTAGGAGTCTAGTAGGTTTCTTACAAAGCTGACATCAATATCAATCATAGAATGCTATCGTGCTCCTGGAACTTTATATACATTATCTAATTTAATACTTTAACAATCATATGTAAAGAATAATTTATTTTATTTGTCTGGCTGACATCAAATTAAATTTCAAGGATGGAACCAGTAATCAGAGTTCATAAGCAAGAAATTGGAGATAGTCTGAAGGAGTCCTGCAATCCTAATTTAAAAGCTCCCAGGTATTTCAACACAGGTGAAATTCACTTGATTGTGGTACCAGAGGCTGAATGCAAATTAGAAAATGAATATAAAGTTTCATTAATAGGAGGAAAATATTTTAATCACTCTCATTGTTTGGTTAGCAACCATAGGTGTAACAACAGCAGCAACTGCAACAATAACACAACTATATACAGCCAAGATTTAATGAAAAGGCTATCAGTGGCTTGTCTGAATGCCAGCCTGTGATTTTAAACTTGTATCCTGGCTTTCAGAAACAAATGCATTTCCCACCCTGAAGCCATCCTGTAGATATATTTTCCAGCTCTCCTTTTCTTTTTTACCCTAAATGTACTTCTTGACATACATTGCATTTTATAAGTATTGGAAACAGCCAAATATGAAACTAAAGTTAGGAACAAATTTGACAATATAAAGAAATTGCAACATTACAAGCTTCCAAGAAATGTTTATAGCGCATTTAACACTGTCATTTGACTTGTACTCTCCTCTTCCTAGAGAAAGATATTTTTCTGTGAAAAAGAGTAGCACGGGGAATTTTTTGGCAGTTCTTTAGGTAGTAACATAAATACCTGTTCAGACAAGTCGTGATGACCTTTAACAGTGATTTAATGCATAACTCAGAGATGGACCACCAACGTGAGTGAGACATTCCTTTAGTGCCAAAATAGTTTGTAATTTTAGTGCTTTGTTCTTTTTTGAAAGAGAATAGGAAATTACGTGTTACTTACGTTGTTTTTCTACTTGTAGGATGTCATTTAGAATTTCATGATATGAAAAAACTTTTACTGATTGATTAATTTATAATCACAGCTGCTTCAAATATTGCTTCACTTTTTATCCTGGTCATAAAGAAGGTGTGTAAAGGAGTGATTCTCATCTATATTTTTTAAAAAAAGGGGAAAGAGATGACTGAATTAAGCATTTCTTTTCTGAACCTAATGTACTTTAAGCATTTGAGCAAGTATTCTTGTTAATCTTCATTTCTTTATATCTTGAAAATATTATTTGCAGTAAAGTGCATAAAGTGCACTAATCATGTACAGCTCAGAGAGTTACCCATGTAACAACTACCTAGATCAGGGGTCAACAAATGTGTTGTGTAAAATCCAAAGAGTAAATATTTTAGGCTTTGCAAGCCATATGGTCTCTGTCACAACTATCTATCTTTGCCGTTGTAGCACAAAAGCAGTCATAGACAATATGAACAAATAGGTGTGGCTATGTGCTAGTAGATATTTATTCAGGAACCCTGAAATTTGAATTTTATATAATTTTTAAATGTTATGAAATATGATTCTATTTTTTCCTTTTTCCAACCATTTAAAATGTAAAAACTGTCTTAGCTCTATGACCATACAAAAGTAGGTAGTGGCCAAATTTGGACCCCAGTTTATAATTTGCTGAACCCTGACCTAGATCAAGGTATAAAACATGACCAGCACCAGAGAAGTCTCCCCTAAGCCCCTTTTCTGTTAATACCTTCCCTGTAGAGGTAACTGTCATTGAATTCTATCACCAATGATTAGATTCCACTGTTCTTAAATTTTATGTAAATGGAAAAATACAGTCTCCACTCATTTGTGTCTGGCTTCTTTCTCTCATTTGTGTCTGTAAGATTCAGTCATGTTTTTGTGTGTATCACAAATACATTTACTATTTCTGTGCAGTATTCTGCTGTATGGCTATATAACTATCAATTATTTGGTCTGCTTGTAGATATTTGGGCTGTTTCTAGTTTGGGGATATTACAAATAAACCTACTATGAGCATTCTCGTACACATCTTTTGGTAGACATAAGATTCATTTTTCTTTAATCAATCTTTGTGTGTGTGTGAGAGAGAGAGAGAGAAAGAGAGGGAGGGAGAGAGACAGGGAGGGACAGAGGGAGGGAAGGAGAGAGAGAGAGAGAGATTGAGAGACAGTGTGAGGGGGAACTGTCTCCAGACTATTAAGTCTGATTGGTGGTCAGAACGACTTACAGTGCAGAGACTTATGAGACTGCCTGAGCCTCCCTTTTAAGAATTCTTCATAGAAACTATTAAGTGTCCAGTGTTAGACAGCAGTGGGAAGGTACCTGGAGAATGGGTAAGATGGGTAATTCCCTGTTGCAGTACGCGCCACCATTCCCTAAGAGCATAGAGAAGATCCTAAGACTGCAATAAATGCTAGGCATGCAGACACACTGAAAATGGGGCACATCCAGCCCATGTGTCTGCCTTACATGGAGCATAAACCTAGAAAACACGTAACACTGGAGGGTTGTTGAGGGATATGAATGTTTGACATTGGAGGTCTGGAAAACTGGTCATTTCATTATGTGATTCCTGCACAATTAAATTTGGTAAATAAAATGGGAAAAAATATTTTCTACAGTCAGATTTTGTGTGTATATATGTGTTCCAAGTTATATGGAACACACGAGTTTTCACCTTGTCTTAGCTTTTCCCCATCACTCTCAATCTCTCAGTCATTCTAAGTTTTTCTCTATTTCTGTCTCTCTGTGTATATCTGTCTCTCACTCTGCTTCTTTGTATGTATCTCTCTCAATCTCTCAGTTTCAATCATACTTTCTCTCAGTTTCTCCCTCTGTATGTGTATATGTGTGTGTGTTTATCGCTGTTTCTCTCTTGATTTCTCTTTTTTTCGCTTTCCATCACTGTCACTCACTGTATCTCTTTCTCTCTTTTTTCTCTGTGTATAAATATGTTTATCTCCCTCTCTGTATGTTTATGTGCTTCTCACTGTGTGTCTCTATATATGAATGTGTGTCTATTTATGTCAATGTTTGTGTCTTTGTGTGTGTACCTCTTTCCATGGATGTCTCTGTCTCTTTCTCACACCACCCTTACTCACTAACACACATACATACAGGCCTGTCTCCTAGCCATAGAGGAAACAAAGTATTCTGGAACATTGTACCTATTCAGAAAGAAGCGCAGTAAAGTGGAAGCCCGCCAAATAAGCAAAGAAGCACATTTCACCCTCATTCTGCCTGTTCAACTCTCAAGACCACAATGGTCTAAATGCCAATTTCTATTGAGGTTTTATTCCAAGGCCACTCTTTTAAAATAAGTCAGCAGAGCTATCCTTAAATATTGGGCAAAGATGAGGATGCTTACAAAGTATGATTTGAGGAAGCCCACACACAGCAAAATTTTCACAATGCTGTCATGCAATCTTTAGTGATTCATTTCATTAGCTTCAGCATTGCCTCCTTCCCACTTTTCTCTTTGAAAATGCAAATGTTCCCAATGAGATGTTAGTAGCTTATGAGAGGCAGAAGTTCCTTCTGGCTTCCTAGAATGGTGTGTGTGTGTATGTGTGTGTTATTGGAGGTGAAAGGGAATAGAAAATGGAAATGAAGAAAATTAAAGAAAAATTAGGAGATCCACTATCATTCATTGGGCAAACTTGGCCAACTCACTTAGTTTCTGTAGACTTCAGTCAGAAAATGTAGGGAAGGAGTGATAAGGGAGTGGACTAGGCTTCAAGCCCCTCAACCCCAACTTTAATTAGAAACTCACCACTATTACCAGATCTCTATGTTGAGTTTTCAAACAAGATTTTGATTGAAAAAATTTAAAGAAAATAAGTTTGGAAAAAATTACTGGACTAGATAATCTCTAAGTTCCCTTTCTACTCAGAATGTCTGTGATTCTAATCCTAAACCCCAAGCATAGAACTGCCTCCAGAAATTAGATATAGCTCATTTAAGAAAATGCCTACTAAAAGGGATGCCAAATAGTTTCATTGGTCAGTAATTCTTCAATTTGTAAGCTTGACTACTTTCATTGTACTCTTTTATAAATTCCCTTGGTCATTTGACAGATTTATCCATGCTTTCTTGTAAGCAGAAATGTGTAAACAAAATCCCATTTTCCCATTGATTTACATTTTAGTGTCAAAAGTGAATATACCCACAGGAAAGATTAGAGCCTCAATATGAGCAAAAACACACTCAGAATGTAGCTCAGCTTCCTTTTAAAGCAGAAAACAAAAGAACAAATATTTTTATGAAAAATATTAGTCTGTGTCTGTATCACATACAATTTGATCATGCCACCATTAAAATATCACATTAATTTGGCATTTGGGGGAATAAAGGGAGGCACCAGGGCATTGTCATCTTCCGAAAGTCTAAAATAGAAGACATATTCTCACCTCCAACAGTCCTTAGGACATTTCCCTTTGAAATTTGAAGGCAATGACTTTCATCTGACTTTGCTTTGAAAGTTGCCAGGTGTGCATCACTGTTATTGAATCCAGTAGCTTCACTCCATTCAGTAGACTCTGCTAATGAAGAATCCTTGCTGCTCTTTCCCATACTCAGTGTTTGTATGAGCTGAAAAGCACAAAAATTCAGAAAATTTGAAGTAGCTTCATGACCCTGTTCAGCATTTTTCGTGACTTTCCAATAAAGTTAATCCTTTAAATGTACTTCTAATGGTTTGTAAACAAAAGCTGCTCCCTTATCTCCGGAGCTTTGGCCTGCCTAGAAATTTCAGGGAAACTTTCTATGAATCATTTGGGGTCAAGCTGAAGATTCTAATAATTATAAGAAGTAGTTTCAAATTTGTGGCTTTTAGGAAGTGTAGTTTCATATCAATTGACTCTTCCTGTAGCTGAAGAAAATCCCCAAAAATTCATATAGTTTCATAATAAGGCACATCTGTATTCTGAGTGCCTGAAAAGCCCTCTAAGTAACAAATTAAAATATAATGTCGTGTTCCTTTTTACCAGCTACCCATATATCTCCACATTGTCAAGGATTAAGAGGGGAAAAATGCACGAAAATTCAGCAATCCTGGCCTCCTAATGATTCAGAGAGACCTTGGTAGAACTAGCCCCTATTTCTTTCCATTGTTGTTTAGTTGTCCAGGGAAAAACATTGCTGAGCTATGAGAAAGACAGGATGAGGGGAGAGTAGTTTGAATTGGTGGGAAATGTTAATGATAAGCTATTTGAAAAGAAAATAAGTATTTTTTTTTAAGTTTTCATACATAATAAGGTGAAACAGGCTAAAGAAGGACTTCCTAATAGGACTTCCTCCAGGGATCTGCTTTCAGATATTGGTAGGAAGTTTAGCTAATTAGCTTCACAATTACACATAAATGAAGGGAATACTTTTAAAGTATTGAACAATGCATGGAAAGT
Organism: Cacajao melanocephalus; assembly: GCA_963573385.1. Classification (NCBI taxonomy): domain Eukaryota; kingdom Metazoa; phylum Chordata; class Mammalia; order Primates; family Pitheciidae; genus Cacajao; species Cacajao melanocephalus. Next base: position 19,271 of record CAUYLG010054673.1, on the reverse strand, counting down.
TGGCATTTTAAAAAATTTTATAAATCTTTGCAGGAAAATTTGGTTTACCATTGTGGTTAGCTTGGTGAATTGGCTTCTTAGAGTATAAAAATAAAGTAGGCTGGTTCCTTGATTTTCACCAATTCTAAATTAATGGCTTCCAAACAAAGGTCATTTGACTGCATGCTGCTCAGTGTAGGTTTGACCCTGCTTGTGTTCATTCAGTTATTTGCCCTATACCTCTGCATCCCCACCCACAACTAATGTAACCCGAAGTGGGTATTTTTTTCATTGATAGTAACCCCTGAATAGAAGGAAATTAGAGGAATGAGTATTTGTTGTTGGTGTTGTTCACCATTACTCCTTCTGGAAATTGGCGGAACAAAGCACTCTTCCTTTAGGCCATGTGACATAAGAAAGAGGGCTTGAAATACTGGACCCTTCTAATGAGATTGTACCTATATCTATGATAAAAGAGTTCTCGTCACAAACTAATTGTGTACACAAGAGAAATATTAGCTTACTTCAGTGTGAAGACCTCAGCAGCAGCATTTGTATCCCCAAACTGAATGTCTTAATTATAAATGAGCCATGTCTATTTGTCAAACCACTTACAGATCTCTGAGATGTATAGCTTTGCCTTTCATCCTCTTGTCTCAGTCATTGGGATTACTTTATGTACTTGAAAGTAATGAGATTGCATTTTCCTCTCCAAATATCCTATCACTCATACTTTTCATTTAAGGCAGACTGACCTTTCCCCCCAATTAGAACAAATTAGTGACGTTTTACTTCATCTCAAAACCACTGAGCCATTGTAAGGGCAGAGTTGATGATGGGGCCCTAATGGGGCCTTGAAAGCTGAGAAGGAAAAAAAAGGAACAGAGAAAGCAGAAGGACTAAAGGAAGTGGGGGTAGGGGTTCAAGGGATAGTGAAGAAGGCCGTGGTAGTAGCAGTGTATAAGACTCAAAGGAAAGTAAAGGAAATGAGGGTGGGGTAGCCTGAAGACAAGGAAGAAAAGCCTAGGGATTGCAGAGCAGGTAGGGTTAAGACTGCAAAAAGAGAAAGACCGAAAGAACAGAGGACAGGTGTGATGTATATTTAGCCTCAGAATGGGAGGACACAGGAAGGGTGGTGAAGGGGCTGCCCCATCTGCTTATAAATGACTCCTTTGCTCCTTCTCTATGCAGGGAAAAGCTCTAGCTTGCTAACTGGCTGTCAGTATTTCTGTCTTACTGCCTTTTCTCTTTTATAATAATAGTCATACATTAGGATAAATAGGTAGATAAGAGGTTGCCCAAGGAGCAATGCTTTTGTTAAAACAACAAAGGATTGTATCGGAGTCAGACAGTTTTAGATTTGATTTACTGTGAAGTCTGGCAAGCTATCTAATTTCTCAGAATTTCACTATTTGTATTCAAAATTAAGGGCAAAGAGTAGTATTCTCTAATGTTGTGGCTAATATCAAATTAAATGGTGTATAGGCAAGGGCCAAGTACAGGGTCTGGCATGTAGTAAAGGCATAATAAGTTAGCCCTGGATCCTGACAACTTTTACAGATATATAAAACCATTTGTAGCCCTTATTTGTACTGTCAAATAAAATTATAGGAGGCTGTTGTTTTGGACTAAGCTTTCGCACTATGCTCCAACAGACCAAACTAAAAATCAGAATGGAGTCACCTATGCTAAAGTTCTACATTATCAAACACAAACTAAGTTGTTATCTGACTTTCCCAGAAATCAGGAGAAAGAGGTAACTGCCAGTTTCCCACACAAGCCAGTTTAAATCGTCAATTGGCATCATAATGAAGTTCCTTCTGCTTTCATCCTTACCAAAAAAAAGGGTAGCATGAAGCAATCAGATGTTAACTAATCAGTTATTCTTATACTATTCTGTCTCCCTGTCCTCACCTTACAAAAAATGCATCTTTGAAATGACTAATACTTTTATTGTTCTTTCCTTCTGTTTTCTTCCTCCCTTCTCCATCTATAAACTTTTTCTGTTCGGCTTATTGGAACACTTACCCTATTTTATAAAATAATGTCACCCAATTCTAAGATCACAAATAAAGCCAATTGAGATCTTGAAATGAAATTTGTTGTGATTTTTTCTTTTGACCCCTCTAGTGGCCATGAAAGGATGTGAAGGAGACTGCTGATGACCTGAGACGCCTTGAGGAACACGGGAAAAGGCACTGTGAAACCCATTTTATGGAGGGCATACTCTGTCTTCCTCTTGGATCCCTAAGAGTTTTGAGTAAGTTTCTCTCAGATCTGAGCTCTGCTCTCTTTTGCATTTGAGCTCTTTGATTTGTTCAGCTTTGAGTGCACTAAGTCTACTTTGTGCTATGAGACAGTATTTGATTTTGTGATACCTAGGATTAGTTTATGCTGTAGCAGGGCACATGACTTTTGGGTTTGTGGTGGCTGACAAGTGACTGGCAATAGCTGGATATTTTGCTGTCTCTTTGGAGATGCCTTCTATATGGTTCCATTAAAGGTTTGAGTTAAGCTCATAAGAATATGGCTGAACAGAAGTGTAGGTTGCACCCAATTTGCTGCTGGCATATAGACAAACAGAAATGTGGGTTGCACTCCATTTGCAGCTAGAGTAAAGGACTGCCCTTTTAAAGGTAACTGACAGCAGTTGCAGTAAGTGGTTATTACTGTAGGGGGCATAAACTCCGGCTTTTTGAATTTGCAGATATGTGGGATCTTTTTTTTGCTCATTTATTTAAGGGAGGCCTCAGATATATGACTGCTTAGACAGAAACTAGAAAATCATTGGCTAAGTTGATCAAGGAGATCTTAGATCCAAAGCCATTTGGGGTCTGAGAGCCCGGAGATCCAAAATAAAGATGGGATTCCTAATTTCAAAAGATCTGAGTACTCTATCTTCCAGTATACTTGCCTCTTTTTTGTGTGTATATAAGACTTTTGGCATTAGCAGCTACAAATATTTATGAAACTGGCAAAATCTTACAAAAGATGATTGAGAATTACCATGGCCGTTATGTATGTGGAACATTCCAGATGAACAAGTCTATTTATCTAAGAAGAGCACTTGAATATCAAGCCTCCCAAATTATACAGAAAGAACAGAATTCTAATTGGTATTCAGAAGCTTCAAAGAGACAACAGAGTTGTAACATAGCTTTTTAAAAAGTATTCATTGCAAAAAGCTAATAAGAAGCTAAAAATGCAAGGTATTTCCTGTACCTAGGATGATAGAACTGACATGACTGCTACCACTCCTCTCTATCCTACTTTGCTTGAATATTCAAGTGTATTCCTCAATATTCACAGTCTACTAACTCTGTCTGAATTTCTTTTCTTTTCTGAAAAAAAACAAACATTTTTTTTTGTAGGAATAGAACTATCCCAAAATTGGAGATAAACCCCAAGTGACTTACACTCCCCAGACAAAAAATGGGGCTCAGGGCTGTAGTTTAAAAAGATCCTAAAATTAAGGAAGACTTTCAAAAGTCATCTAAAGGATTCAGGGTCTTAATTATAACATGACTCCATGATACTTGCTATATACCAACTAATAGACATGTTAGTGGGACCTGAGGAAGCCCCAAAATGGATAAAAGAGACAGAATGTTATTCTCTTGAGAATGATATCAAGGACCTGACAAGCCCCATGTGGTCTATGTATGAGCCAGGCAAAATCCAAAAGATTGTAAACGACCATTTGAAAGTCATTCCCAAAGTGTTTCGGTTCATGGCAACCAACAACTTAGAATGACTTTTAGGCCTGCCCTAGGGCACTTTTCCAATTAATGACCCCTAAAACAGCAGTTTCCAAAAAATTGTTGCTATTAATAGAAACAATCAGGACATTGAAAAAGGGATTGTCCCCAGAGATTTTCAGTAAAGCCCCTAAAAGAGGCTGTCCACCTTCTGATAATCTTTATGTTAACCACCAGGACTGAAAGTCCTCTGGGGAAGCTCCAGTAAGTTTCTACTAGTTTTTCTTTGGCCTACTCATTAATGAGCTTCAAGCTGAAGTCTAATTAAGAAACAAGCAAAGTTGAAAGACTGCCTATCAGATTAAATGGTCTCCAAAAGACAACATTCTGACAATTAGGTAGTTATTTTGAAACTTTCTGTAAAACAAATTTACATCTGTATAAGAAATCTCCATTTGTAAGGGTATTTCCTTCTCTGCACCTAAACCTTTAGAACCTTTTACAATAATAAAGATATTGGACTTAAAGTTTACATAACAAACCTTACCTTTGCTTAAGGTACTTCTCTGGTCATCTTGTCTTAATTTGACCTTTACATATGCCTTTCTTTTTCTTTTGGCAAATAACACTGTTTAGATCTGAGTTCTATAAATTATTTATCTTGTTTCATCTGGGAAGTCATCCCTTTGAAAGTGCAAATTTAAGGTTGCCTAACTGGCAATTTCTTGGGGCAATGGAATAAGTGATTGAGAAAATGCTTAACATTCACATGCTGTAAAAATGGTTAACGTTAATGGGAAAATAACATGAGATAATGACTACTTCTGTTTAATGTCTCATAGAACTTTAATAAATAGTTTAAAGATAGTTGTTAAAAATAAGTACAATATGTACAGATGTTTATAAATAAAATCTTAATAGTTTCAAAAATATTTTTGGTAACTTGAAACCTTAAAGTGAAATTAAGTAATAGACACTGGAGAGGATGTGGAGAAATAGGCACACTTTTACACTGTTGGTGAGAGTGTAAATTAGTTCAACCATTGTGGAAGACAGTGTAGCAATTCCTCAAGTATCTAGAAATAGAAATTCCATTTGACCCAGCAATCCCATTACTGGGTATATACCCAACGGATGATAAATCATTCTATTGTAAAGACACATGCACATGTTTGTTCATTGCGGTACTGTTTACAATAGCAAAGACCTGGAACCAACCTGAATGCCCATTGATGATAGACTGGACAAGGAAAACGTGGCACATATAAACCATGGAATACTACACAGCCATAAAAAACAATGAGTTCGTGTCCTTTGTAGGGACATGGATGAATCTGGAAACCATCATTCTCAGCAAACCGACACAAGAACAGAAAATCAAACACCGATGTTCTCACTCACAGGTGGGTGTTATACAATGAGAACAGATGGACACCGGGAAGGGAGCATGACACACTGGGGTCTGTTGGGGGTGGGGAGGTTGGGGAGAGATAACATGGGGAGAAATGCCAGATATAGGTGATGGGAGGGGGATGGAGGCAGCAAATCACCTTGCCATGTATGTACCTATGCAACAATCCTGCATGATCTGCACATGTACCCTAGAACCTAAAGTGCAATTTAAAAAAATGTAATACTCATTAAATGTCTGAGTCATTTCTAAATAAGATAAAATAGTAAACATTATTGAGCATAAGTTTAAATTTATATACTTTAGTACCTTGTTTTTATATGATATAGAAAAGCAAAATATATTTGAGTCTCTTAGTAAAAATTAATTTTTTCTATAAGTACATAGTTCTAGAAATTATAAAATATATATTCATAAAATGTTATGTGACAAGCAGTTTACATTGTTTACTTTTTAGTTTTCACAAGAAATTATGGTTACTAAGAGTTTAAGATTCTAATTAATACATATTTAAAATAGAAATAAGGAAAACAATTCTGTATGTAAAGTGTGCAAGGAATGTAAGATGGATTTGTGGTAAAAGATTGTAAAAAAACATAAGGACATATATTTTTTTAAATCAGCAATGTTCAGAGGTTATTTAAAGGTTGCTTCAAAATATGGATTTATGAAGGAAATGGTAGCAATAGAAATAGAATTGTATGGGGAAAAATAAGTAGGGGAGATGTAGAAAAAGCATTATAACTATGAGGATATATATTTGGTAAAGAAAGTTGAAAAGAGTAATTTTCTCTTTTGCATGTGAGATAACTTTGTGTGGTAAAATTGATAAGGGGAAAGGAAAGAAAATATTGTCCTAAGGTAGAAAGTTAAAATAAAAAAAGAAAGTATAGGACAAAAATAATGTTTCAAGCAAGTTGTAGAAAAGTCATGGAAGATTTTTTTATGTGTTATCATGGAAGAAATTTTATGTGTTATCAAGTTGGCTAAAAGATAATTATTAATAAATTTTTCTAAAGTTGAGTAGCAGTATCAAAAGCACACTGATTAAAAACCAGAGTTCCAACTCCTGGGTTGGAACAATAGGGTTTTCTCAGAGCATTGATCTGTTCTTAACAGAAGATTATGAGAGGGTTTACTTTACCTTTTAGGTAACTAGCCTAGGGAACAGAAATTCCATATTTATCACAATAATTTATTTTGCTTTGTGCCTTTGAAATCTTTTGTCACTTTGGTTTTATTTCATAAGGACCTGTGATTTTTATTCTGATCAGTGTTTTAAACTTTCAGTGTTTGACAAATTTATTAAAATTCAAAATTCAGTCTTTTTGAGTTAGAATTAACTGGGATGTTTCAGAGGGCCCTGGAACTTCTCAGAGGATGTGTAAAAGGGATATGAAACCACATGGGCTTATCTGATGTGTTACATTATATGAAAAGCATTGCCAACGTAAAGAATGATTATTTCTCTTCATTAAGTTATATTTCTATGGATATGCTACTTATGCATTCCACAATTGTACACAGTTCCTAGAAATCTGATATATCTTCATATAAATGATGTCAGTAATCACTTTGATTGTTTTAAATTGCTGTATGTCACAGAAATAACAAAATGTCCTTGTCAATTCAGGTTTTTAACTATGGTCATTTTATGTCTTGATATCCACAGTTAATTGCTTTATTCTGATGCCTTTCTGAAAGCTTCTTGCCAGCAATTTTAATCTTAAAGCATTATTTCTTCAAAGAAGTTTGTGGAAAGAATGAAAAGAACTCTGACAAGTACACATTTCTAAGAACTCTGAGTTTATACTATTGGACTGAATTTCAAAAACTCTAACGAAGAAACTGATAAGTTTATGAAACTGCTAACCAAGATCAGAGCAAGAATTAATAACATGAGACTGAATGAATTGATTAAAAATAATTATGGGTTGTCTTACTTGACAGTGCTGGTTCTTTTAAAAAGCATTTTTTAATTGACACAGAATAATTTTACATATTGATAGGGTACATAATGATGTGATACATATAATGTATAGTAATCAGATCAGGGTAATTAGACATTCATCATCTCAAACATTTATCATTTCTTTATTGGGAGAATTATCATTTCTTTATCATGTTCTGTATTGGGAGCATTCACTATCTTCCTTCTTGATATTTGAAACTATATAATAGTCATACTACAGTGCTAGAGAACATGAGAACTTATTCCTGCTATCCAGTTATCATTGTATCTCTCCCTGTGACCTACTTTGCTGGTTCTTTTAAAGTTTTGTATTTTAGATTTAAGAAAATGTTTTTCCTTTCATGTCGTCTATAGCTTACAACAATTTGGTAGAGCATACTTTTGTAAACAAAAATTGAAACATATGTTTTTCTTAAGAAACTGTGAGTATTCTTATTTTTATGGCAATATAGTTATTGTGCATAAATTCAGTAAGAATCTGCTTTCTTTTAACAGGATACAATTGGAAACATTCATTATATTACCAACGCATTGGGTAGAATGTCATATTTGAAAGCCTGCATAGAATGCTTGGCTTTATGGGTTCCCAGCCTTACAGTGAATGAGCAAAATGTTGTCACTTCCTGACAGACCCAGGAAACTCAAGATATTAGATACATCAGGCAAAGTCTAATGTCTGCCTTGGTTTGGCTTCAAATCTTCAAGAAGTTTTTAGAAGACGATTCTGATGTTCCTTCTCAAAATTTCCAGCAAAGCAAATTTAAATGGAGCCTATATGGTTATTCTTGCTGTACTTATGTAAATTGTCAGGCAAATTGGTCTTATCATGATTATCTTCAATAGAAATTGGAGTGACTATAGAGAAAAAAATTGATTAAAAGAAAACTATAGTATTCCCGTTAATAGAATATAGCACTGTTCATTGGTTTAGAGTTTTTATTATCCACCTATAGACTAGACTGGATTTTGAAGTCTAGTTTTCTCTAATACCTGGCCACAACTCTTCAAAGAAAAATGAAAACTCCAAGTTTCTGAAGGCTCTATCAGCTAAAGTTGGATAACCTGAAGTAAATTTCAAAGGATAAGTCTCATGCCCGCTGCATGGGCTACATAGAGAGTTCACCAGAATACCCAATGCCACAACCAGAAACATTCAAATTGCAAACCAGGACTACATGTTGCCGCAATGTTGATTTCATGATGTAGACAGCTTTTCCCAAGATTGTCAGTTCAAGACTCTATCATAATAAGACTCTTACCCATCTTAATTTTTCCTTACGCCTACCTCTTCCAATTGTCAGGATAATGCTGTTGGCAGCAGCAGGCCATCTGGAGTGGCCACTAGCTGCCACACCAGCTGCTGCAGGGAGGGTGTGGGGAGAAGGTAGACACTCTTCATGCAGCCTGCTACCCTGGAGGCCACCATGATGGGTCCAGGCTGGGTGGCCCACCAGTGGGGAAGCAGCACAGAGGGGGAGTAGTGCAACTGGGCAGAAAGGGGCCCCAGGTAGAGTTGGGCTCAGGGCAATGCTGGCTTGCACATGGAATGCAGGGCTGGGGGGCAGATCTTGGGCTGCACTTTGGGGGCCCAGGACTAGATGTGGGAGCACTGCCCACTTCTGGGACCCAGCCAACAGCACAGCCACTGCACTCACCCCTCCGGAGGTCAGTATCCCTTGGAGGCATGGGATGCAGGCCAGTAGCATGAACTGAGCACAGCCTGCCAGGCTGAGTGGGCAGAATGAGCCCTGTGGGCCCAAGCAAAACTCAGGTAAAGGTACCACGAGCCACAGGTTTCCTGCCAGAAAAGTGACACCCCAAAGATCCTGTAACAATGCTGTAGTTAAAATTTTACTGTCAGTAGCTTCTGCAGGTAGTTTTCAGTCCTTGCTTTAATTTAACCCAGTCACGGCCTGCTAGATTACCTACTAACTAAACAGAGAAGAATCTGTGCACTTGATGACACTTCTTGTTGCCAGTAGATAAATACATTGGGTAAAGCAGACTTCTTGGTTAAAATGGGTAGATGCCTTGTCTGCCTATTATACTTTAGTTGTTTCAGTTTATGGGTATCTTGACTAATGAATCTACTACAAACTCTTGGTATTATCTTCCGGATAGTCATAATGGTAGTCTCCTTGGTGCACCGTTCTGCTGAAAAAGCTTTTAATGTTTCTACACAGCCATCTGTCAAAAGTCAAATGATATCTTTGGCTGGAACAAAAACTCAAACACATTGGAGTGAGGAGGACACCAAAACATTTAAATAGTATGCTGAGACTAAACCCTAAGTTATGGTAACTAAGAGTAGTGCTGATGCTCTAAGTTTTGGTTATGTTCTCAGGTAGGTGATTAGTTAATATCACCTAGATGGCCTCTTATAATTTCTCATCTAGGTGAGAGCATGGCCAAAAAGAGGGCATTTTCAAATAGAAATTATAAGAGGTTATTGTTATGGACTAAGCTTCTGCACTAGGCCCCAGCAAACAAGAATAAATCAAAATGAAGCCACCCATGCCAAAGTTTCATGTCACCAAACCCAAACTAAGTTGTTATTTGACCTTCTGGGAAATCAGGAAAAAGGGATAATAGCCATTTTCCCAAACAGGCGAATTGAATTCTTAAATCAGCATCACGATGAAGCTCCTCCGCCTTGATCCTTACACAAGAAATTAGCTTAAAGTAATCTGATGTTAACTAATCAGTTATTTTTCTACTATTTTTTCTTCCTGTCCTTGCATTACAAAAGATAGTATCTTTGGAACAATTAATACTATTTGTTCTTTGCTTTTGCTTTCTTCAGCCTTCTCTGTCCATAAAGCCAATGTAGTCTGTTCAGTTCATTGGAACACTTATTCCATTCTGTGGAATAACATGTTACCTGATTCTAGAATCACAAATAAAGCCAAGTGCTATCTTTAAACTAAATTTGTTGTAATTTTGTCTTTTGACAGTACAGAGTATGCAAACCACTTCATGGTACGATTTGAGAGACCCAGGGAAGGTTTGCCTTTGCAAGGTTTCTTCTTGCCGAATCCATCAAAGTCCCCAAAATTATACACTTAGGGAGTCATTCTTATGATTTAAAGTATGATTTGCAGACAGTTCTCTTTCAAATCCAACCATCTTTTCCTCAGACAACAAGAAAACATTTATTTGGTTTCTGCTCTATTTAATACACTTTATATTTGACTCCATACTTCTTTTTGTAAAATTTTAATTTAATTTTATTTTTTTATTGAGGCAAGTTCTCACTCTTGTCACCCAGGCTGGAGTACAGTGGTATGATCACGGCTCACTGCAACCTCCGCCTCCCAGGTTCAAGCGATTCTTCTGCCTCGGTTTCCTGAGTAGCTGGGATTACAGGCATGTGCCTCCACACCTGGCTATTTTTTGTATTTTTAGTATAGACGGGGTTTCACCATGTTGGCTAGGCTGGTCTCGAACTTCTGACCTCAGGTGATCTACCTGCCTTGGCCTCCTAAAGTGCTGGGATTACAGGCATGAGTCATTGTGCCCGTCCAGCTCCATACTTCTTAAACAGTGAACACATAACCCTTGGAAAAAGGGAAAGCAACAAAATGGTCTTCTTGGAACTTTAGTTTTACTTGTAGATTTAGGAGAAAGCAATGAAGTAATTTAACTAATATATAGTTTAAAACATTATTATTGTTTCCAACAAATAAAAATATAACAAAAAACAGAAAGTAATTTGAATGAATTTTTAAGATGAAGCATGAACATGAAAATCCAAGGTTATTTTCCATTGAGACCAATTTGGTCTGGGTACTCAGCCCCCCTGAAGAATACAAGACCAATATTATTATAATTAGATAGTCCAATCTGTAATAACGAAAAGATCCAAAATCAAAATGCCTCAACTAGAAGAGAAGTTTACTTTTTGCTCACATTAGAGAGTGAAGTGGATGTTTTTGGTCCATTGGTGGCTTTTCTCCATATGGTGATTGAGGTATCCAGGTTGCCTCCAGCTCATGATTCCATTATCCCCTATGACAGTGTTTCTCAAATGTTAATGATCATTTAAATTACCTGTGGATCTTGTTAAAATGCAAACTGTGATTCAATAGTTGTGGGTGGGGGCTGAAATTCTGTATTTCTAATGAGTTCCCAGGGGATCAAATACTGCTAGTCTCAGGAATGCATTCGAGAAGCAAGGCTATAAAGCAATGTTTATCAAACCTGATTGCAGATTACAACGGCCTGGTGAACTTTCAAAAAAATCCATTTTAATTACATAATTGATAACAAAGTTAATCCATGCAAAGTGTAGATGACCATGAGCCTTGAAAAAAGTATTTACCCATGTAATTTTTAACATAATGAAGATATGGATAATTTTTAGGATCACAGAAAGTACCTTTGTGTTCTCGTGTAGTCAATGCCCTTCACCTCCATTCCCAGGCAATAATTGACGTGCATTCTATCATTATAGATTACTTTGAATTTTCTATTATTTTACATTTATAGAATAACGTATTCCTGGCTTCATTAACCCAGCATAACATTTTTAACATATATCCATGTCATTTTATGTATTAGTAATTTGTTCTTTTTAATTATTGAGTAGTGTTCCATTTTCTCTACACATCCAATGATGGAAAATTTAGTTGTTTCCAGTTTTTGTGATTGTGATAAAGTCACTTTAACATTCATGTACAATAGTTTGAGTTGAACATGTTTTCTTTTTCTTGAATAATTATCCAGAAGTGGTGTTGTTAGGTTATATAGTTGATACATGTTTAACCTAAAAGTTAAACAATTTTTTTCTACAGTGGTTACACCATTTTACATTAATACTAGCAATGTAGGAGACTGTAGGTGACTCTACATCCTCACTAACATTTAGAACTGTCAAGCTTTATAATTTTAGGCATTTTAATGGTGGTGTAGTAGTATATCACTGTGGTTTTAATTTGCATTTCCCTAATAACTAACAATGCTTAACATATTCTTATGTTTTTTTTGACCATTTATATATAGGCCATGTGGATATATTCTTTTATAAAACATCTGTTCAAATATTTTCCCTTTTTAAATGGGTTATTTATCTCCTTATTAATTCTTAAAGTTTCTTAATATACTTTCAATAGAGGTTTTTTCAGTCAGACATATGTATTGTGAATACTATGGCTGTGGAGTCATCAATTTTTTAATTCTTTTTGTTTCCATGAGCAGCAGTTTTAAAATTTGATAAAGCCTAATTCATAAATACTTTTGTTTATGGTTATTGGTTCTCTAAGTCTGAAATAACTTTGCCTCTGCCCAAGTAGTAAATATATTTGTTCTCCCTTATGTCTTTCTAGAAATTGTATAGTTTTCACTTTTATATTTTGATGACTATCCATTTTCTCCAGCATAAAAATTTGTTTAAAAGATTTTTTCTGATTTAATTAGTTTATCACTTTTGCATTTTAAGAGTTCACTCCACAACAGATTGCACACTCTTCTGGGGCCTAGCAGTGCCAATGCTGAGGAAGAGGGTGAAGCATGAGCTGCCACTGCTGTGGGAGAGCTGTGAACTAGGCATAGACTGCAACCCTCAGGGCTGAGGTGCAATCAGGGCATGGGCTGCTGCCATTGAGGCTGAGGCACAAGTGCGGCATAGAACAGTGTCACCACAGCTGAAGTGTGAGTAGAGTACAGCCTGCTGCAACTGAGTCTGAGGTGTGAGTAGGATATTGGATGCTGCAACATGGCTGAGGTGAGAGTAAGGCACATATTCCTGAGCTGCCAGTCTAGGCTGCCACCAATGAAGGTGGATGCACCCTCCCCAGTGACAGGGACACAACATAACCATTACTGTCCCCATCCTGAGCATTACTCTGGTGGCCTGAGGATCACTCTGACCCTGTCTACCACAGAAGGACCCTGCACACACCACTGGGATCCTGAGGACAAGCCTGCATGGCCCAGCTTCAGACCCATTGCCATGATAGACCACATAGTCTGGAGGTTTGGTGATTGCCCAGTTCAGTGCACAACCATTGGCACCTGAACATTCCTTCTGGGAGGCTGAGGTTGGGCCTACCTACCCTGCCACTATCACCACAACTGGCTTCTAACTAAACATGTAACTTGCAGGCCTGCATACTAGCCTGACCAGCTTATCACAGCCACTGTTAGCACCAGCGTGTATTGCTCAGGACCCAGAGGGTCATCCCTGCCATTTCTACTGCCACTGTCCACACCAGACTAGCTTGCCAGGTGCCTAAGTATTCCTACTCGTCTGGTCCTCTGCTACCACTACCAGCATTTAGCAAGCCACCTGGAATCCCAAGAATAGGCCCAGGTAGACCCCTGACACTGGTACTAGTGTACATTACCCTGGAGCTCAAGGATAAACATGCTTCATTCATCCCTTCCATGACTAGGTCCCAAAGACTGTCCCACCTGGCATGCCAGTCCAGAGCAAAATTTCACTAGAGCATCTGCTAATAAACACACTGTAAACCAACAAAAATTACAGCTAACACTGATACTGTTTATAGCTGAAGAAATCATACAGAGAGAACACTACTGCACACATCTGGAATCAATGCCAAAATTCTGTACCCAACGAACACCACAGATACATCTTCAGAAAAAATCCTCTTTTACAGAAGTAAATTCAAACACTTGAAAGAAGTGACTGTTACAACAGATGTACATCTATTAATATAAGGACATAAAAAGAAAAAAGGAAAATTTGACACCTCCAAAGAAACACAATACATTTCAGCAACAGATCCCAATCAAGAACAAATTTATGAAATCCTGCAGACAGAATTCACAATATTGATTTTAAAGAAATTCAGTGAGATATAAGAGAATATTGAAAAATAATACAAAGAAATAAGAAAAAAATTCAGAATATGAATGAGAATTTGACCAAAGAATAAATACCATTAAACAGAACCAACTTCTGGAACTGAAGAATTCATTAACTGAAATACAAAATGCATTTGAAAGCTTTGACAATAGACTAGATCAGGCAGCAGAAGAAAACATCTCAGAAATTGAGGACAGGTCTTTTAAAATAACCCATCAGACAAAAGTAAAGAATAAATAAATGAATAACTGCAAGCAAAGCATATGTGACATGTGGAACATCATAAGATGAAAAAACATTCAAATTTTCAGAGTCCCAGAAGACAGAGAGAAAACAAATGGTTTGGAAAATGAATTTGACAAAATAATAGATGTAAACTTCCCAAGTACACCGTGAAATTTAGTCATCCAGATACAGGTGGCCCTGAGATTCCCAAACAGATAAAATGCAAAAAGTTCTCCATGATATATTATAGTCAAACTGTCTAAAGTAAAAGAGGAAGAGAGAATTCTTAAAACAGCAAGAGTGAATAATCTACTAACCCATAAAGGAACACCCATCAGAGTAACAGCAGACTTCTCAGCAGACATTTTTAGGCTAGGAGATAACTGAATGACACATTCAAAGTGCTGAAAAAGAAAAAAACCTGCTAGCCAGGGATAGTATAGCTAGCAAAATTATTGTTATAAATCAAGAAGAAATAAAGTCATTCACAGAGAAGCTAAAGCTGAGGGAATTCATCACCAGTAGACTGGTCCTACAAGAAATTCTTAAGGTAGTTACATACCTGAGAGCAAAAAAGGTTATCTTCCATCAGGATAACAAACAAAAATATAAAAACCACTGGTAAAGCAAACACATAGACAGGAAAAGACTCAAATGTTACCACTAAAAACAACCATCAAACCACAATAATAAACAATAAGAGAGCAAGAAAGAAAAAAAGAATAGATAAATAATGAGAAATCATTTAATAAAATGACAGGAAGAAACCCTTACATAGCCATAATAACTGAATGTAAACAGATTAAACTTTCCACTTAAAACATATAGACTGGCTGAATGGATAAGAATAATCACCCAACTATATGCTGCCCATAAGAAACTCATCTCATCTGTACAGACACATATAGATTGAAAATAAAGGGATGGAAAAAGTTATTTCATACAAACAGAAACCAAACATAAGCAAGAGTAGCTATACTTATATCAGATAAAATAGACTTTAACTCAAAAATTGAAAAAAAAAGACAAAGAGGGTTATTATATAATGATAAAGAGATCAATTCATCAAGAGAAATAATAATTTTAAACATACATGCCCCCAACTAAGGAGAATACACAAATGTAAAGTAAATATTATTAGATGTAAAGGGAGGGATGGAATTCTGCCTAATAATAGATGGGGATATCAACATCCCACTCTCAGCATTAGAGAGATCATCGAAAGAAAATTAACAAAGAAACATTGGATTTAAACTATACCTTAGACAAAATGAACCTAACAGACATTTGTAGAACATGTATCCAACATCTATCAAATACATATTCTTATCAGCACATAAAACATACAAATCATGTTTTAGGACACAAAACAAGTCTCAACAAATTTTTAAAACTCAAAATTACATCAAGTATCTTCTGACATCAAAATGGAATAAAATTAGAAATCATTAATAAGAGAAATTTTGGAAACTAAAAAATATATGGAATTTAAACAACATGCTCCTGAATGACCATAGTGTCAAGGAAGAAATTAAGAAGAGAATAAAAAAGTTTTCTGAAACAAATGAAAATGAAAATACATATCAAGCTTATGGGATACAGCAAGAGTGGTGCTAAAAGGCAAGCTTACAGTAATACGTACCTACATCAAAAAAATTGAAAGATTTCAAATAAGCAATCTAACACTCAGGGAACTGGAAAACACGTCAAGGAACTAGAAAAGCAAGAACAAACCAAACTCCAAATTAGTGAAAAGTAAGAATAATAAAGATCAGAGTAGAAATAAATAAAATAGAGACTATAAAAACAACAGAAAAAATCAACAAACCAGAAAGTTGGCTTTTTGAAAAGATAAACAAAATTGATAAGCCACTTGCTAGGTTAATCAATAATAAAAAGAAAGACCCAGATAAAATCAGAAATGAAAAAGGAGACATAATAACCATGACCACAGAAATACAGAATATCATCGAGATTATTATGAAAAATTATATACTAATAACCTGAAAAACATAGGGAAAATTGATACATTCCTGGACACATATAATCTTTTAGGATTGAATCAGGAAGAAACAGAAAAATAAGCAGAATAATCATGAGTAATTAGATTGAATCAGTAATAAAATGTCTCCCAACAAAGAAAAGTCCAGGACCAGGTGGCATTACTGCCAAACTGAAGAGAATTTTCAAAGAAGAACTAACAGCAATTCTTCTCAAACTAGTCCGAAAAACTAAAGAGAAGAGCATTCTTGCTGACTCATTTTATGTGGCTAGAATTACCTTGATAATAAAACCAGAGAAAGACACAACAAAAAGGAAAACTGTAGGCCAGTATCCTCAATGTACATAGACACAAAAATCCTCTCAAAATACTAGCAAATCAAATCCAACAGCTTTTCAAAAGTTAATAACCCTGATCAAGTGGGATTTATTCCAGAAATGCAAGGATGGCTCAATATATACAGATCAATAAACGTGATATGTCATAACAACAGAACAAAGAACAAAAGACATATAATCATCTCACAAGAGGCAGAAAAAGCATTTGATAAAATTTAACATCCCTTCATTATAAAAATTTTCAATAAACTAAGCATAGAATGAAGATCATTCAATATAACAAAGGCCATAAAACACCCACAGCTAACCATCATATTGAATGAGGAAATGCTAGAAGCCTTTGCTCTAAGAACTGGAACAAGGCAAGCATGCCTACTTTCACCCCTTGTATCCAACAGAGTACTAGAAGTCCTAGCAAGTGTAATCAGGCACGAGAAAGAAAGAAAAGACATCCCAACTGGAAAATAATTCAAATCTTCTCTCTTTGCAGAAGATATAATCTTATATCTAGGAAAACTTAAGATTCTGTCAAAATATTCTTAGATCTAATAAATAAACACAGTAAAGTTTCAAGATACAAAATCAGCATACAAAATTTGGTAATGTTTCTATACACCAATAAAAAACTAGCTGAGAAAGAAATCGAGAAGGCAATCTCACTTACAATAGCTACAGAAAAATAAAATATGTAGGAATAAATTTAGCCAAAGAGGTGAAAGACTACTACAAAGAAAACTGCAAGTCTCTGAGGAAGGAAAATGAAGAGGACATAAACAAATAGAAAGATATCCCATGCTCATGGATCAGAAGAATTAACTTCATTAAAATAACCATAATACTCAAAGCCATCTACAGATTCAGTGCAATCCCTTTTATATATCAATGTCATTTTTCACGGAAATGGAACAAAAAAGAGCCAAAATACCTAATGTGTGAAACCAAAAAAGAGCCAGAATACCTAATGCAATTCTGAGCAAAAAAAAAAAAAAATGCTGGGGGCATCTTACAACTTTCAAAATATGTTACAACACTGTAGTAACCAAAACATCATCATATTGGTATAACAATAGACATACAGACCAATGGAACAGACTCCAAAAATAAATAAATGTATTTACATCCAACTGATTTTCAACAAAAGTGTCAAAAACATAAATTTCTCAAGACATACAAATGGCCAAGAGGCACATGGAAAACAATGCTCAACATCACAAATCGTCAGAGAACTGCGACTCAAAACCACAGTGAGTTATTATCTTACCTCAAGTAGAATGGTTGTTATTGAAAAGACAAATATAAAAGACATTGGAGAGGATGTGGAGAAAAGGAGACTTTTATATACTGTTGGTGGGAATGTAAATTAGTATAACACAACCACTATGGAAAACAGTATAGAGATTTTCAATAAACTAAAAATTGAACTACTGCATAAGCTAGTAATCCCACTACTGGACACATATCCAAAGAAAAGGAAATCGGTGTATTAAGGGTATAACTGCACTCATATATTTATCACAGCACTATTCACAATTGCAAAGATGTGGAATCAACCTAAATGTCCATCAGTGGACAAATAAGTAAAAGACATGTGGCATATATACACAATGGAATACTAATAGGCCATAAAATGAATGAAATCCTGTCATTTGTAGCAACACAGATGGAGTTGGAGGTCATTATGTTAAGTGACATAAGCCAGACACAGAATGGAAAATAGCACATATTGTCACTTATATATAAGAGCTAATAAAGTTGAGGGTAGAATGATAGATACCAGAGGATGAGAAGGCTGTGTGGGTGGGAAGGTGGAATGAAGAGAGGTTGGTTAATGGGTACAAATATGCAGTGAGATAGAAGAAATAAATTCTAATATTCAATAGCAAGTAGGGTTATATGGTTAGAAACAATGTATTATATTTTTTAAGGTAGTTAGAAGAGAAGACTTAATATGTTTCCAAAGCAAAGGAATGGTAAGTACTCAGTAGGATGGATATGCCAACTACCCTGACTTGATCATTACACATTCTGTGCAGGTAACAAACTATTACCTGTATCCCACGAATATGTAAAATATTAATGTTTTAATGTTAAAAATTACCTTGTCACCTATGATAAAAATCAATTGACCATATGTGGAGATCTATTTCTGTACTTTCTATTCTATTCCATTGATCCAATTGTCAACTTTTATGGCAATCCCATACTTTCTTAGTTATAATAACTTATGGTAAGTTTTGAAATCAGCATAATCCTTCAATTTTGTTCTTCTATACTTGTTTTTACTAATCTAGGTATTTTTAAATTCATACAAACTTTAGATCATCTTGTCAATTTCTACAAAACCCTGCTGTAATTATAATTTGGGTCATATTAACTGTAATGATGAATTTGTGAATTGACATCTTTCTTTATATTGAGGAAAATTTACAATTATGTATATTTTAAGAATACAAGTCTTTCACCTCTGGTTAAATTTATTCCTAAATATTTTATCATATTTGTTGCTATTGTGAATGTGGTAGTTTTTTTCTTTTCTTTTTAATTTAAATTTGTATTTATTGCATGAAGATAGTGCCCTGATCATTATTATTACTATTATTTTTATTGTACTTTAGGTTGTGTGGTACATGTGCAGATCATGCAGGATTTTTGCATAGGTACAAACATGGCAATGTGGTTTGCTGCCTCCATTCCCCCATCACTTATATCTGGTATTTCTCCCCATGTTATCCCTCCCCAACCTGAAATTTAAGGAGCAAAATCTATTGTGT
>CAUYLG010054672.1:0-16895 GCA_963573385.1 Cacajao melanocephalus | reverse complement strand
GGAATCTCCTAGTCTGTGGGCAACAAAAATTCGTCTGAAAGTGTGGCGTCCACTCGCTCTCTGCGCTTTCACTGGGAGCTACAATCCTGAGCTGTTGTTAATCGGCCATCTTGGATCTCTCTCCCGACTTTCTTTTTATTTTTGACAGGGTCTCGCTCTGTCACCCAGGCTGGAGTGCTGTGTCACGATCATGGCTCACTGCAGCCTTGGCTTCCTGGGCTCAAGCAATCCTCCTACCTCAGCCTCCCAATTATCTGTGAATACAAGTGCACCACCATGCCTACATAATTTTTTTAAATTCTTTTTTTGTAGAGAAGGTATTTCCCTATGTTGCCCAGGCTGGTCTCAAACTCCCAGACTCAAGCAATCCTCCTGCCTCGGTTTCCCAAAGTGCTGAGATTACAGGCATGAGTGACCATGCCCAGCCGATTTTTAAAGTTATATTATTACTAATATAGTGGTGCCTGTAAATTTTTTAAATTATGGCAACTAAAATGAAAATAATCCAGGTACATTGACAGAGAGGAGCTGAGCAAGTCTCACCTCTCTTCTACATGATGTATTTCTATTAAGTCAGCCTTATTTCTCATTAGCTTTTTGCCAATTTTTGTGGAGACACATCACCCTGAGGCTTCACACCTTACTGAGCAGGTCAGGTAAGCCATGTCTCTTCTTCCTGGACTTGGGGAGACTGACTTTCTGGACACTGATACAGAACTTCACATTTGTTCCCGTTATGTCTTTTCTTGGCCTGTATATTTAGGGCATCATTGAAGGCTCTCAAGATTTTTTTGGATCTGATTTACACTCCTTACTCACCATGTATTCTGAGTGCATGTTAGCTATACATTCTATAATTCTATATCCTTATTAAAATATGCAGGACACTCCGTATGTTCACTCAAGGCTGTGATAATGATGTTGACCTGAGCAGTACTGAGTCCCAGAGCATGTCAGATCTACTAGCAAGCACGTTGATGCTGTTCACATCACAATCCACAAAAAAAAAAAAAAAAAAAAAAAAAAGCCTTGCATCCAGCACACTTGGGCCATCTTAGCAATTAGCAAAGGTGATTGTCTTTCTTTTGTGAGTGGAAAATGAAGGTTTTAGGCTTAGACAAAAGCTCAAGTGATTTTCCCCGGGCCAAGACCAGGCTCAGTTATAACAGGGACCAAGTTGCCCTCAGTATTTAAGGTCTCATCTGTGCCCTTTCCCCCTGATCTCACCCACTCCTGCTATGGCACCCATCCCATGGCACACTCACTGGCCTGCAGGATCCTCAAATGTGCTCCTCAATCTTTCCTACCAGAACTTTTATTTGATTCTTTATCCACACTCTATCTCCTGTAGCTATTTGCATTTTGAAAGAGATCAAAGTTTGAAAATAGAGACATGACATTCCAATGGTAGGACTTCAGGCATTGATGGTCAGATAGTAGAAATTTGGAGAGTGGGAAAACTGGTGCTGGGGTCTTATGGGCAGCCCCTACCTAGCCACTGTTTGCAAAGCTGACCTGAAAGAGACAGGGAGTCCCCAGGGGACAAGATAGATTAAATCCTATGGTCCACAGTCCTCCTCAGGCTCTTAATGGTTTTGGGTTAGAATTTTTAACTCTTCACATCTTGTTCATTAATTTAATTTAATTTTCCTTCTATTCCTCCAACTGCCAGGTAGATGAGAGAATAGATGCCATCATCTTCATTGCCTGAGAAGAAGGCAGGCAGAGTGGGCTTTAAAGACTGAAAACAACTGCTTTTCCCCAGCTTGGGGCCTCCCCGCCCTGTAACATTATACTGACTGACAGAATTCCTTCAGGGAAAACTGATGCATCCTTGCTTCTCATGTAAACCTTGCCTGTCTCCTCATAAATATTTCATTTCCCAAAAGCCATTCCTACAAATTGCCTTATCATTTGCTGAGGATCTAGACCATCTGCCAAAGCAAGTTCACACATCCCTGCTTGCTGATAACTCGGTTTATCTGTTTGCATTTCTGTGTATCATCTGTTAGTCTGGCTTATCTACTTATCAGATTGTGTGCTCTTTAACACCCTGGACACCATATGGCCCCCTGCAGAAACGGCAGTCCTGTTGCCTACCTATGGGCACTATTTATGTGCCTTGCAACCCTGACTATAAAATATCAGGTACCCAGTACATCTAAAATTTGTTTGGACTGGGAAGATTTTACATAATTAGAAGGAAAAATTTAGTTCCTTCCACCCCTGTTCTTAAAGCAATGTGTACAATGTGCATACAGAATAAACAAATAACAAATTATTTATTTACACAGTAAAACTGAATGAACTATAGCTACAAGCGACATCTCCGAATCTTACTAACCTAATATTGATAGACAAAAGCAAATACCAGGAGACTATATAGACCATCACATTGTTTCTAAGTTTCAAAAACAATTAAAACTAAATGTCACTTGGGAGTCCCCCGAGCCACACATGTACACACTTATGCTCAGACTCAATCCTTCTGGGCTTGGCTTGTATTTTCCTTTCATTTCCTGGCATCCGAATTCACAGGTGGATAGAATTGGTCTCATCAGGTTCCCTGACTCCAGACTTCCTCAGCTCCTGGGTGCCACTCTTCCCCACAGACCCCTCCCCACTTCCTTAGTGTCCTGGCTGAGGCTGAAGCAACTTAGCATTCACCTGGTCCCCACTCCCTTCCTCCAACTCTCACCTGCTCTGTCAGAAAGAGGAAATGGTGCCTTCTCCATAGCTCCCTTCTTCCTGTGGTCTCCCTATTCTGGCAAAAGACTTTGGGTTTCTCAGGATCATTCTCCTGGGTCTCTTAGTGCCATGGGCTTTTAGATGATCCCACTAATTTGTTCAGATGCTGCCGTATCCTGCATTTTCACAAAAACTTGCTGTCTCTTCTACACTTGATCATGCCTCAGTTGAAGCTTGAGCAATAATCAGAAAGGTCCCCAGAGGCCACTGCACTGAGTGAGCCTTGGGCCAAATCTTGACCCTCCGTCCGGGGGGCATAGGATCTTGCAGATCAATGCCTTTTGCAGGCAAATTCACAGATACATTCCCTTCAGTCTCTTTTCTATTCATTTCCGGTCTCCGTTCATCTGTTTCCACCTTTCAGACACCCAAAGTTCTTCAATAATAACTAATGCCACAGACATCATTTCCTAAGGACCAACTATATGCCCATTTTTGTGCTAAACACTCTATCTCATTTCATCAGACTTGGGGTACTTCTCCATTTCATGATTAATTCTGTAAGGTCTTGTTTTCCCTTTCAAACCTTAGGAGTGGTGTGCATTTCAGAAACAAGTCCAAAGGGATTTTTTCATTTTTCAGGATGATGCCTTAAAGTGATCTCATGATCACTACTATTTTCTCCAAAATCAGGATTTAAGACTTTTTGAAGCTCAGAAATGTTTCCAGACAACAGAAGATAATCATCTGTTTCCAGTCTTCCCTGAGGACAAGCCAGCAGGAAACAGCTTTAACTTGTTGCATAAATTAATGAAATTAGAAGAAATAAAGCATTTCCTGACAATGAGGACTATAAAAAATTGCACATAATAACTGAGGCACATGTAGATTCCCTGGAATAAGGATACTGAAGTCCTGGATGAGGCAAAGTCTCATTGATTATATTTTGTTGTGTTGAATTTATTTCATATTCCTTTCAGAAGCCCAAATAATAAAACAAGAATTCTCCTCTCCTCCAACTTCTGTTGTTTCAACTTCCTTTTGTTGATTCGCCACTTCCACTTGTTTGCTCTTCCACTACCAGAGTCCCTTGAATCTGAACAACTAAGTTTGACTTTTCTTTGGGGGAAAATGACTCTAGGTTTTATTTCACCTCTTTAAGACATGTATGGTGTGAGCCATTTTAATTCTTTATATCTTTAGTGAAGACTATATAGACCAAGTATAGTCTTCAGATGAAGAGTATATACTTCATCTCTCCCTTCAAGTATTGCGTAAACTCGATAAACTTAAGCCTCCTGAAGATAATGTCTTCAGTGAACAGGAGAGTTGATAAGTATGCTGGGAAATGCCATGAACTCCAAGTCCTCAGAGAAGCTCTGGTTAGCTGGCTTTTGTGGAGTTTCTTCCCATGAGGGTATCAGTCATGAAAACCTGGAACCCAAGAGGCTGTCTGAGACTTGTCCCAAGCAAGGAGGCTTGGATTCCTCCCGGGACCTGCTCCTGCGATCCAGAACCAGAGTGTGCAGCTGCCAGTGAGGGAGAGGCGGGATTCGGTCTTCATCCTTCATGGAGAAGTGTGTTCTTGGACGTACACCTTCCTGGAGGAAAATGAATTTTAGTAAATAAAGTTATTTTCTTCAAAAAGAGTTTAACTTCCTTGGGCTTCAATAGAAGATAATGATTACTAGCTGGATTGGTGGGTTTTAATATTTAGTTTAAGAAATCTGGTGTTACCTGATGTGATAGAAGGAAACAAAAACGCTGCAAGAGAATACACATTGTCCCAAAGAGTTTCTAACGTCTTCCCTAAGATAGTAAATGAGTCCAAGTGTGTGTGTGTGTGTGTGTGTGTGTGTCCCCATCTTTAAACTTCAAACTCCCAGATCTCTGCTGCGTACTCATCCAGTGTGGATTACACTACCATCACAACATCCCAGAAAGGAGTCCAGAATGGCCGTCTGCAGTTAGGAGAGAACCCAGAATGGAAGGACGGATTTGTTTACTTACTTGCCCCTGACTCTCCCCCTCTTCCCTGGGAGGACTGGGGATGTGAACGAGTGATTTCTGCTTCTTTCGGACCGCCTTTGAGGCTCCGTATCCTCACCTGACTTTCCCACGGAGAGGGAGGCCACAGGCTCCTTCCGTCCTGGACCGGGAGCGCGGGGGAGGGAGCGAGCGGAGCTGCGCCCAGGAGGCTGCGGGAGGAGGCGCTCCGCAGACCCCGGCGCGCCGCGGAGCAGCTCAAACTTTGGCGGGGTAAGGCTTTTAGAGGCTCTTGAGCTGGGAGTTTTGGGGAGCGCCGGGAGGTGTGCTGGAGGTGGAGACCCCAGACAGGAGGTGAATTAGAGAACCACACGCGGGGGGAGCGAGGCGGCTGAGTGCCGGGGCGGGAGTGGCGCTGTCCGCAGCCCCCGGTGCTGAAACCGGCCGCCGGCTGGAGAGAAAGTGAAAAAGCGTCGGCTGCGGCCTCAGCTCCCACCCCCGGCTTCCACACCCCTCCAGTCCAGTTCAAAGGACAAGAAACCATCCCCGTGGTCCCCAAGCCGATCTCACTCTCTTTTACTCACGTCCCGCAGCCGCGCTGGGCCGAGCCCGCTGAGCCGTCGGGGCGGAGGCAGAAGGAGCAGGGCTGGCTCCCTTTGGGGACGGGTAGAACGTCCAGCCGCGACCCCACCTCATGACATCTCCTCCGGCCACGCTGCCCCCGGAGGCGGCTCCCCGGGCCTCCAGGACCGCCAGCCCGGGAAGGACCCTCTCCCCTGGCTCCAAGTCGGGGACGGCGCCGCGTCTCCTCGAGTCCGCGTCGCGCCAGGGGAAGTTGAGTCAGTGGCCTGGAGGGAGCAGGGCCCGGGAGGGCAGCGACGTCGGACTGGCCCACAACCCAGGGGACTATTCAGCCTTGGGGATTCAAAGAGACTAGTGGGCTGAGGAGGAGGCGATAATTAAAATTCTTGGAGGAGTGCGCGGTTACTTTTTTTAATGATAAGATCACACCCGGGATCTCGGACGCCAGGGGCTTAGTGTCTTTGATCGAGGAGAAGGCGCAGCGGGCTCTCTGATCCTCTGCAATCCCCTAACCGGATAAAGGCGCCAGGCTCCCCGCCCTCAGGCTTTTCTCCTCCGCTCAGCCCCCGCCCTCTCCCGACGCCCATAGCGGGCTGGGCCCGAAGGCCCTAGCACTCCCTCAAGCCCGGGCTGGGTGATTCATTACATTGCTGTGTGGGCACAGGGTCCAATTTACAGCGTGTGTTCACATATCCCCAAGTGAGAATTCATGGGGGACGCGGGTGGTTGGGCCGGGAGAGGAGAAATGGTCATTCGTGCTTGCTATCCACAAACTGGGTCTTCTACGCCAAACTCCCAGTTGTAGGAAAGTTGGCCGGGTAGGAGGACCCAAATGGGATTTCACTGAGCTAGTGGGAGCTTCTTTGGGTTCTTTGAGGTAAAGGGGAGCACAGGAACTCCCCTTGCTTCGTACCAAGGCCCAGACTTCCTCTTCGATCTCCTTTTAGCCACAGAGGGGGGCTTTCCCTGGTGCAGATGTCCGCAGGGGAGGAGCGGTCGGTGGCTCTTGAGGTGACTGGCTGGTCGGCGCAGGATCTTAATCACTTTAGCTGGGACTTTGGTCGTGACTACATGTGTACTTGCCTTTGATGCTCCTGCTTCTATGTCTTTTCTGTCCTCATTCAGTATCTGCTAGTGGCTACCTCTGGTTGAGGTTGCCATGGCGACCAGTCTCTAGTCGCCATGGTACCCAAAAGGTAAACAGTTGGAAGCTACTCAGGCTCTTCTGCAGCTCTGGCCGCTAGTTTCCTGAGGGAGTGGGGACGGGAGGGCAGTGACCAGGTTCCAGAACCCTTCTTCGTCCCCACCCTCCCCTGCCTCCCCGCTTCCCACAGCGTCCTGCTTACGTGAAACCCCTGCTAATCTCCCACCAACCACTGTGGCCTCAAGGTTAAAATGGGCCATGATTTTTTTCTCTGTCTCCCAGTTACATGCACTCAGGCCATGGGGTAAACAGTTTTCCCTCTGACCTAATGCATTTTGGTAACACTCTGACTATTCTTGAGTACAGAGGACAAGGCTGAGTCCAGTGGGAGAAACAGAATTTCAAACAGACACAGTCCCTGCCCTCTGGGACTTCACAGTGTAGTGTGGCAGACAAATCCTTGTGCAACCTACCAGGTGGCCTGTGCTCTGAATGTGAATGGAAGTGATAACAGAGCCTTGAGAATATAGAAAGGTGGGAGTGACTGACTCTTGATCAGGGAGGGCCCCCTGGTGAAACTTGAAATCAAGTGATCAGGAAGAGAGGAAATCTCTCCAGGCAGAAGCAAGGATGTGTGGATTAGTCAGGAGAGGGTAGGCCCTGCTATGGTGATGTATAGACTCGGAACATCTTGCTGGTTTTACCCTTTGCTTATGTAATGTCTGAGGTTGTGAGTTTTGGGGGGTCCTACATCATGGGGGGAGTCTACTGGCCAGAACCTGTCACTCAGCCTTCACCTGGCCTAGAAAGGAGGCTGGAAAATGCAGGAGTCACAGGATGAGCTTTGGTGGGCACTATCTCTGCCAGTAGGTGGGGGCAAAAAAATGTAGGACATACATAAGGAAAGGGTGAGTAATTTGGCTTAGATAAGCATCCAGTTTAGGCTGACTTGATCCAGATTATGAAAAGTCTTGACCATCAGGCCAGGAAACGGAGACCGTTTGCTGGAGAAAATAGGCACCTCTTAAAGCTTCTGAGAAGAGTGACATGATTAGAACTATACCTTTCAGGAAGATTCTGGGGTCACAATGGAAGGTTCATTCATTTACACATTTATTCATTCTACACTCATTAAGCACCTCCTTAGGGCCAAGGACTGGATGGATTGTAGGAGTGAGAGGCTGAAGATGGGAGATGAGCAAAGATAACTATTTCAGCCATCCTGGGGACAGAGAAAGACCTGGACAAAGAGAGGAACAGAGCTCAAAGAGGCTAGGGGCTACCTCTGTTCTGGTTCGACACTTATACACTTGCTGTCTAGCAGAGACCCTGGCACAAGGTGAATGCTCAGTCCATTTCTGAATTAGTAAATAAAAGAGTCGGAGGGGACAAGGAAGAGAGATAGCTGTTGCTGTGACTGGTGAGACTTGATGGTGCTGGATCTGGGGCAGTAAGAGAGAGGGAGGAGTAGACGCTCATTTCACTGGGTAGTCGGTTGGCTCTGGGTGTTGCTCATGGCATTAACCAGACAGTACTACAGGGAGAAAGAGCATGCCTGACAGTAGTTGGGGGAGGGTGATGCCATTCAGAACAGTTTTGCTCCAAAGAAAACTCTTCCCTGAACGTGCTGCACCCCTCACTCGACCTGTACCCCAGATCTCATCTAATCCCCAGAGTGCTTCTTTTGTCCTCCTTTGCTGGATTCATACATTTCTTCTTAAATTATAATAATGCAGTGTAAGGGTTAAAGTTAAACTGGCTTCTGCCCCGCAGCTCTGCCACTGGGTGACTTTGAACCAAGATATTTAATCATTCTGAGTCTCAGCTTCTTGGTGTGTACATTGGAAGTAGTAATACTTATAATGCCTGCCTCATCAAGTTGTTGGAGGGATTAAATGAAGTAATTGAAGTGAATTCCTCAGCTATCATAAAGTGCTCAAAGTTAGATATGAACATCTTATTACTTCCTAATAAAATAAAAGCAATGTATTACTTTTATAATCACACCACAAAAGTTAATTAAGAAAAAAAAAACTCTTTACCTCCTATGCTCGCAGTTAGGTTTGGAGCATCTATGGGGCTGGCTATGGAGAGCTCTGGTTCCCCAGCTCTCCTAAGGTCTGAAAAGCACTTTCATCCTTTTGCAATCTCAACCTGAACAGCTGAATCTTATTACAAAGCAGCAATTTCAAAACTGAGCACCCTCAGAGCTGAGGAACTCAGAGTCTCATTAATTCTGAATAATCTCTGCAGAGACCAGGACACTTTCTAGGCATGAGACAAGCCCCTGCCTCTTGGTTAAGTAACATAATTGATCATCTTGATCCAATTTCAGTGCATTTTCTTTTACCCCAAATTTCTTCCTGTTCTTGAGAACAGTGTTAACTTTCTCCTCAGACAAGAATTGAAAATTTGCAGCTGACATTTGGAAGCTTCCATTTTCTCATGCTATAAAAATGCCAGAATTCAGAGAGAGA
The DNA here is from genome assembly GCA_963573385.1 of Cacajao melanocephalus. NCBI lineage: Eukaryota > Metazoa > Chordata > Mammalia > Primates > Pitheciidae > Cacajao > Cacajao melanocephalus. Next base: position 8,018 of record CAUYLG010054672.1, on the reverse strand, counting down.
GAACTCTACCTTCCATCCATGAGGTTTCTTTGGGAAACAAGACTCAACTCCTAAGTCAGACTCATTATCTCCATCATGGTGCAAGAACACTGATGGGTTTGGGGCAGCCTCCATAGAGAGGGGAGAATTGGATTCTGACCCTCATCTCCCCTCATCACCTTGGAACTCAACCCTGAGCACAACTGGATACACCCTTGTTGTCTAAGACCTGAGCTGCCTTTTGGGGACCTTTCTTGGGTAGGTGGAGGAAGCTTTAATACTTACTGGTACCAGAGGTGGCCTTGTTTCTTGAGAGGCAAAGGATTAAAAGCTTGCAGGTTCTACAGTTAGATTGCCTGTTGAAATCCTGGCTGTATGAACCGTGTACCTCAGTTTGTTCCTCTGTAAAATGGGGATAATATGGTTTGGCTGTGTCATCATCCAAATCTCATCTTGAATTCCCACGTGTTGTGGGAGGTACCCAGTGGGAGGTAATTGAATCACAGGGACAGGCCTTTCCCATGCTGTTCTTGTGATGGTGAATGAATCTCATGAGATCTGATGGCTCTATAAGGGGGAGTTTCCCTGCACAAGCTCTCTCTCTTTGCCTGCTGCCATCCATGTAAGATGTGACTTGCTCTTCCTTCCATCATGATTGTGAGGCCTTCCCAGCCATGTGGAACCGTAAGTTCATTAGACTTCTTTCTTTTGTAAATTACCCAGTTTCAGGTATGTCTTTATCAGCAGCATGAAAACAGATTAATTCAGGGGATAAGAATAATACTTACCTCATAAGGTTATTGAAAAGATTAAATGAGTTGATACATGTAAAAAGCTATAGAGCAGTGACTGGTATAATGTGAGCCCTGCAAAATGTTATGATCATTATTATTAATGTCATATTACGGCATTTCTCCCCATTTCGTGAGTTCCTTGTAGCTGATATTGTGAGTTTTGCATTTTAAAAAGTGTTTTGATTTTAGATTTAAGATTATTTCTTTTCAGATATAATTTTCATGCCACAAATGTCACCCATTTATCATGTGCATTTCACTGGTTTTTAGTATATTCATAGTTATGCAATCATCACCACATTATAATCTTAGAACTTTTCAACACCCTCAAAAGAGACCCCGTATCCATTAGCAGTCATTCCTTTTTCTCATTCTCTCCACTCCTGCCCCAGGCAACCTCTACTCTACTTTCTGTCTGTATGGATTTGCCTATTCTGGACATTTTATGTACATGAAATTATATAGTATGTGGTTCTTTTTGTCTGGCTTCTTCTACTTAGCACAGTATTTTCAGGGTTCACCCCACTGTAGCATGTATCACTGCTTTTTTCCTTTCTATTGCCAAATAAGATTCCATCTGAATAACATTCCATTATGTATACATATCACATTTTGTTTATCCATTAATCAGTGGGTAGACCCTAATAAATGACTGTCATTTCCACTTTAGGCTATTGTAAATAATGCTGCTATGAACATTCATGTACAAGTTGCAGTGTGGACATGTTTTTATCTCTCTTAGCAGTGGACTTCCTGGGTCATATGGTAACTCATGTTTAACATTTTGAGGAATTGCTCAGCTGTTCTCCAAAGTGGCTACATCATTTACATTCCCACTAGTAATGAATGGGGCTTCCAGTTTTTCCAAATAACACTGTAGAAAATGGTTAATTTTATGTATCAACTTGCCTGGGATACAGGGTGCCCAGATAAAACATTATTTCTGGGAGTATCTGTGAGTGAGTTTCCAGATGAGATTAGTATTTGAATCCATGGACTGGACAAAGCAGATTGCCCCCCCCAATGTTGGTGGCCACTATTCAATCCATTGACAGCCTGAGTAGGATAAAATGTAGAGGAAAGGAGAATTCACTCTTTGAACTGAGACATCATCAGTTTCCTGCCCTCTATTGGCCGCCTGGTTCTCAGAACTGCACCACTGGCTTTTCTTGTCTCCAACTTACAGACAGCAGTTCATGGGCTTCTCGGCCTCTAATTCTTTATAATAAATCATATGTATATACAGTTGACCCTTGAGCAATGCAGGGATTAGGGGTGCTGATCCCTCACACAGTCAAAAATCCATGTATAACTCTTTAGCTTCTTCAAAACTTATTTACTAATAGCCTACTGTTGATCACAAGCCTTACCTATAGCATAAATAGCCAATTAACACATATTTTATATGTTCTATATATTATAGACTGTATTCTAACAATAGAGTAAGCAAAAAAAAAATGAGGCTTTTCAATTTGTCACATATCTCCGAAAATTTTCCAATATATTTATTGAAAGAAAAACATGTAGAAGTGGACCTGTACAGTTCAAACCCATGCTGTTCAAGGTTCAACTGTATACATATATCCTGTTGGTTCTCCTTCCATGGAGAACCCTAACTAATACACTCACTAACACTTGTTATGGTAATATTAACATTATCTCATTTTTCTTTCTGTTTTTGAAGCTCTGTAATATTTTTTATTTCCTCCACCTAGGTTTATATTCACACATAAAACATGAGAGGATACTCAAATATAATATTTGCATTGTAGGGTTTTGTTATTTCACGGAACTTCTGGAATGGAAGGACCTTTTATAGCTATCCTAGTCAATGTTGAGTACAGTCATCCCTCAGTATCTGAGGGGCATTGGTTCCAGGACCTACCCACAAATACCAAAATTTAACAGATGCTGAAGTCCCTTATACAAAATGGCATAGTATTTGTATTAGGTTAGTACAAAAGTAATTGCAGTTTTTGTCGTTACCAATTTAATAAATAGCCTACTGTATTAGTCCACTCTTGCTTTTCAAAAATTTACTTATTATACTTTAAGTTCTGGGGTACATGTGCAGATCATTCAGGTTTGTTCCATAGGTATACACATGCCATGGTGGTGGTTTGCTGCATCTATTGCCCCATCATCTACATTAGGTATTTCTCCTAATGCTATCCCTCCCCAATCCGCCCACACCCTGCTATTCCTCCCATAGCTCCTCACCCCCCAGGCCCCAGTGTGTGATGTTCCCCTCCCTGTGCCATGTGTTCTCATTGTTCAACACCCACTTATGAGTGAGAACATGTGGTGTTTGGTTTTCTGTTCTTGTGTCAGTTTGCTGAGAATGATGGTTTCCAGTTTCATCCATGTCCCTGCAAAGGACATGAACTCATCCTTTTTATGGCTGCATAGTATTCCATGGTGTATATCTGTCACATTTTCTTTATCCAGTCTATCTTGATGGGCATTTGGGTTGGTTCCAAGTCTTTGCTATTGTGAACAGTGCAGCAATAAACATACGTGTTCATGTGTCTTTAAAATAGAGTGTTTTATAATCCTTTGGGTATTTACTCAGTAATGGGATTGCTGGGTCAAGTGGTATTTCTATTTCTAGACCCTTAAAGAATTGCCACACTGTCTTCCACGGTGGTTGAATTAATTTACACTCCCACCAACAGTGTAAAAGTGTTCCTATTTCTCCACATCCTCTCCAGCATCTGTTGTCTCCTGATTTTTTAACGATGGCCATTCTGACTGGTGTGAAGTGGTATCTCAATGTGGTTTTGATTTGTATTTCTCTAATGACCAGTGATGATTAGCTTTTTTTCATGTTTGTTGGATGCATAAATGTCTTCTTTTGAAAAGTGTCTGTTCATATCCATTGCCCATTTTTTGACAGTTTTTTTTTCTTGTAAACTTGTTTCTTAGTAGATTCTAGATATTAGCCCTTTATCAAATGGGTAGATTGCAAAAATTTTTTCCCATTCTGTTGGTTGCTGATTCACTCTATTGATAGTTTGGTTTTTTGTGCTGAAGCTCTTAAGTTTAATTAGATCCCATTTGTCTATTTTGGCTTTTGCTGCCATTGCTTTTGGTGTTTTAGTCATGGAGTCTTTGCCCATGCCTATGTCCTGAATGGTATTGCCTAGGTTTTCTTCTAGAGTTTTTATGGTGTTAGGCCTCATGTTTAAATCTTTAATCCATCTTAAGTTAATTTTTGTATAAGGTGTAAGGAAGGGATCCAGTTTCAGCTTTCTGCATATGGCCAGCCAGTTTTCCCAACACCATTTATTAAATAGGGAATCCTTTCCCCATTGCTTGTTTTTGTCTGGGTTGTCAAAGATCAGATGGTTGTAGTTGTGCGGCATTCTTCCTGAGGCCTCTGTTCTGTTCCATTGGTCTATATCTCTGTCTTAGTCCAGTCTTGTAATGCTATAAAGAAATACCTGTGAACTGGGTAATTTATAAAGAAAAGAGGTTTACTCAGCTCATAGTTCTGCAGGAAGCATTATGCTGGCATCTGCTTGGCTTCTTGGGAAGCCTCAGGAAACTTATGATGGAAGGCAGAGGTGGAGCATGTACGTCATGGCAGCAGTAGGAGAAAGCAGGGGAGGTGCCACACACTTGTAAATGACCAGAACTCACAAGAACTCACTCACTGTCATGAGAACAGCACCGAGAGGATGGTACTAAATAATTCAATAGAAATCCACCTTTAAGAACCAATTACTCCCGCCAGGCCCCACCTCCAACATTGGGGATTACAACTGAACATGAGATTTGAGAGGGGACACAGATCCAAAACATTCACCTACATATAACCTCCTGTGTACTGTGCTTTAAATTATCTCCAGATTACTTATAGTAGTACCTAATACAGTGTAAATGCTATGTATAACAACTATTTAGTTGTTATACTGTATTGTTTTTATTTGTTTTATTTTTGCTGTTGTATTGTTATTCTTTATTATTTTGGGTTTTTTCAAATATTTTCAATTGGTGATTGGTTGAATCTGCAGATGCAGAACGTGCAGATGAGAGAGCCAACTGTAGTACGTCATTGTGTTTTTGATTTGTGTTTCCTTATGACTAAATACATGAAGAATGTTAGCATGTGCTTCTTAGCCATTGTGTATCTTCTTCAGATAAATGTCTATTCAAATCCTTTGCCTACTTTCTAATTGGGTTGACTTTTTATTATTGAGTTATAAGAGTTGTTTATATCTTGTGGATACAAGTTCCTTGCCAATATATGACTTAAAAATATATTCTGCAATTCCAGCACTTTGGGAGGTTGAGGCAGGAGGATCATTTGAGCCTAGAAGTTTGAGACCAGCCTGGGAAACATAGAGAGACAGCATCTCTACAAAAAAAAATTTTAAATAGCTGGGCATGGTGGCGTGCACCTGTGGTCCCAGCTACTCAGGAGGCCAAAGTTGAAGAACGGCTTGAGCCTAGGAGGTCAAGGCTGCAGTGAGCAGTAATCAAACCACTGTGCTGTAGCCTGGGTGACAGAGTGAGACTCCTTCTCTAAAGAAATAAAAAAATATATTTTCTCCCATTCTGTAGATTGCTTTTTTACTTTGTCTATGGCATATTTTGATACACAAAGGTATTTCTATTTTGATGCAGTCCAATCTATTTTTTCTTTTGTCACTTTCACCATTCACTGTGCTGTTAACTGTGGTTGTGTCATAGATACCCTTTATTAGGTTGGGAAAGTTTCCTTATAGTCCTAGTTTTTAAATTATTTTTACCATGAAAGCATGTTGGATTTTTGCCAAATGTTTTTTCTGTGTTCATGAAATTATTATGAGGTCTTTGCCGTTTATTCTATTAGGAGGGAGTATTACATTGATTGATTTTGGATGAGTCTATTTTGCATTTCTGGGATAAACATCACTTGGTTTCACTGTAAAATCCTTTATGTATGTTGCTATATTTACTAGCATTTTCTTGAGAAATTTTGCATATTAATGTGAGTTTCAAAGTGTCCTCCTTAAGTTCTGATACTCAAATTGTTTTTACTTTTCTTATACCATTTCCAAAAATATTAACATTATATAGTTTTTTCTTTCTGTGTTTGAAGCTCTGGAATGTTTTTGTTTTCTCTGCATAGGTTCACATTCACACATAAAATATAAGAGGACCCTCAGTAGCAATATTTGCATATAGTGTTTTGCTCCATCATGGAACTTCTAGAATTGAAGGACTTTTAATAATCAGTTGGGCCCATGATTTTCAACTCTGTTCCACAGAGTTCCTTATGATGTTCTGTACACATTTTAAGTTTTAAAGATCTGTTTAAATATTTTTAAAACTCAAAAATATAGAGATAGCACTGACATGTTTTCTGTACCAAACTTTAATATATTGGCTATCATGGCCAAAATTAACTTGTGTCCCACTAACTGTTTTTATCAAAGAAATCAAATACATTTAAATAAAATACTATAAGTGAATGCTTTATGCATCAGGGTTTTGTGGATGACTTCATTTTCAATAAGGCCATTTCTGTTATTAAATGAAGAGACTAAAGTGCTGGTCACTTGCCCAAATTGGAGGCTGAGCTGAGAAGAGAGGTCATCTCTCCTTTCTCTCAGTCCAGTGCCCTTGACCCCTTATACTGCCTTTCTAATGTGATTTGAGTCAAATATAAGATATTTCACTCACGGTTTTCTCTCTCCATAAGCCTAGGACTGCTTCAGATCACCAGGCCTCTTCACTGGCTGTATTAATGTCAGTGCTGTGCCCATGTCCATTCTATGGGGTGGTTCACTGGTCTCAGGGTAATTAAGTGTTTCAGCATTGGAGAATTTCCCTTCCACCCTACAGTTCTCAAGTGGGATGGGGGCAGAAGGGAAAGGAAATCAGAAGTGTGTTTTGGAAAAGTGTTTTAGAAAAGTTTCAAGGTATGTAGACCCTGGGGGAGTTATTGACTTATCTTTGGAGTTCAATTTGACAAAGTGAGCCTGTCCAGCCTCGCATTTAACTGATCGTTTGCTGAGTGCATTTGCCCAGAGTGATATTGAGGAAGTTGAGTTTTGGAGGACTGAAACGGATGAGACTCAGACAGATACTACTTCAGAGAAGTAAGATCGAAGACACCATGTGGTAAAGTGATCAGTCTCTGCTAGAGAAAACAGCCGCCTGGGCCAAGTATGCCTGTCCATCAAGACTCTGTGCTCTGCCCTGATTGAGATTTTGGCTTGTTTGCCATGGCTTGTGTCCAGACTTGGTGCCTCACCAATTGGACCTGCCAAACCCCGGCTGAATAAAGTCTCATCCCCAAGGAAGATAATAATTCAGAACGACCTCCACTGAACTTGTGGCACATCCGTACAGGGCTGTGGACACCTCTCTGTTGTCTCTCCCTTGTCAGCTGCATTCAGACTTGGAAAATGGTCATGTTTCAAACCACACATATTGGACCAGGAGTAATTTTGATGTTCAAGTCATAATAAAAAAGGAGAAAGAGAACAAAGAAACTGAGTGTAAGGAGTTACTTAGTCATCATGAGTAGGGAGCAAGGTTTTCTTTTGGAAGCGTGTTCAGTCTAGAACAAGGGGTTCGACATGCTTTGCCCCACTTTATACATTCTTGCTCTCTCCCTCATAAATTCCCATTTGTTTCCAAACGGAATGGAAATTTTCAGTGTGACTCATTCACACAATCATTGTGAGGATCAAATGAATAAATACACACTTAAAGTTATTAGAACAGTAATACGCAAAGAGTAAACAGTAAATATACAGCTGTCATTATCAGTGTCGTCATGATGATTACTCACCAGTTCCTCCATTAATACCACATGCTCTACTACCTACTATGTATATGTGCTGGGTGTTTGAAGAATAAAGTGCTTTTTAGGAAAAAAGGAGACAGTTCTTGCCTTTAAGCCTTTTGGTGTCAGTAAAGGGACAAGAAAAGTACAAGAGTAACTGGAATACGGTGAGCCGTGTTAAATGCCCGGCTACTCAGGTGTCCAGGCAACAGTGGAGAGAGTCCAGGATGAGCACTAGAGTGCAAAAGCCACAACTGAATCCTTGAAGGTACACAGCAAAATGTGATTGTAAATGTTTTTTTGTTTGTTTTTGTTTTTATTTATTTTTTATTTTTTGAAAGAAAAGAAAAGAGAGGAAAGAAAGTGAGAGTGAAAGAAAGAAAAAAAAAGAATGTACGAGAGAAAGAAAGAGGAAGAAAAAGAGGGAGAGAGAACAGGATTCTTGTTCTACTGCCCAGGCTAGA
>CAUYLG010054671.1:0-28631 GCA_963573385.1 Cacajao melanocephalus | reverse complement strand
TGGAACAGAACAGAGGCCTTGGAGGCAATGCCACACATCACTTGGCTTTTATTTTTTCTTCCCTGCCACCATGTAAAGCATGCCTTTGGCCTTCTGCCATGATTGTGAGGCCTCCTCAGCCATGTGGAACTGTGCCACTAAACCTCTTTTTTGTTTATAAATTATCCAACCTCAGGTATGTCTTATCAGCAGCATGAAAACGGATTAATACAGCCTGTATGTCCCTGAATAAATAGTAGAGTATAGCCATATCTGGATTTTCTAATACCATACCAGTTTATTTATTTTTAAATATGAAATAATTAACAGTCAAATGCACAAACATTTTACGTATGACACAATTAATTTTACATATGTATACATCCATGGAACTATTACCCAGATCAATATATAAAAGATCCTATCACTATAGAAGATTTTTTAAAGTGATCCTTTCTAGTCATTTCCTCTTCCTCCAGAAGTAGCCAGCCATACTACACCTCCTATTATCATAGTTTAGTTGGCATGTTTTTGAACTTAATATCAATGAAATCATACACTATGTAGTCTCATGTGTATGGCTTCATTCATAGTTTAATGACATTTGCATTGTTTCTATTTTGAGATCATTTTGAATAAAGCTACTATGAGCATTCATTAAGAGTGTTCTAGTGGACATATATCTTCATTTGATATTCTTGGAGTACCTACGTAACAGTAAAATTGCTGACTCATAGGTTGGATGTATGGTTAACTTTATTAGAAATTGACAAAGTTTTCCAAAGTTAGGAATTTGTGGTATGCATCATATATAAGCCTCATTACTGATCCTATTTTCTGTTTGACCTTGATTTTTCAGATTTTTCATACTTATTTTACCTTACTGTTTATCATGATTGACTAGGTATTTAATTTTCAGAGGTAGAAAGATAACCAACAACTTAGTGATAAATTTCTAATTCATACGTCATGGTGTTCCTCCAAAATTTAGTAGCTTGAGACAACAAACATCATTTGTTTTGCTCAAAAATCTGTAATTTTTGTACGGCCCAGTGGAAACAGCTTGTCTTTATTCATCAGCTTGAATGGCTCAACTATGGCTGGAGGGTCCACTTCCAAGACAGCTCACTCACATGGTTGACAGGTTGATGCTTATTTCAGATCAGTGCTTGATTGAGTTGTTAGACAGGGATCTGGATATCTTTCCCTGTGGGAAACTCTTTCTCCATAGGGTTGCTTGAGCTTCCTCACATCATGGCAACTGGTTTCTAAGAATAAATGTATTGGAAGAAAATGGAAATTCCAATTTCTTAAGGCCTAGGCCTAAAACTGTCAAGTGTTATTTCTGTATTCTATTGGTCAAAGCAGTGATGGAGTCTTCCCAGAAGGGATATGAACGTCTACTCTTCAGTGGGGAGAATATAAAATAATTTTCAGTCACTTTAATCCACACAGTATACTTTTTGACAAAAAAAAAAGTTATTTTTATTCTTCCCACATGTAAAATACACTCACTTTCTGTCAAGAATGTCTTATCTCATTGCAACATAAGCCTCAGGCTCAAGGTATTAAATATTGTCATCTAAATAAGGTTGTATTACCCATTTCAGGTTGCCATAACAAAATACCATAGACTGGATGGCTTAAACAACAGAATTTTTTTTTTTCACACAGTTCTGGAAGCTTCAAAGTTTAAGATCAAGATTCAACAATGTTTTGTTTCTGGTGAAAGCTCTTTTTCTGACTTGCAGATGACTGCAGTTTCTCAATGTTATCACAATGTCATCACAGAGGTAGATAGAGACAGAGAGAGCAAGAGCTCTTTTTCTCTCTTCATCTTCTTATAAGGACTTATTCATATTGAATCAGAACCTCACCTTTATGACCTCATTTATCCTTGATTACCTCCTAAGACCCTATCACTAGATATAGTCCTATTGAGGGTTAGAGCTTTATCATATTAATTTTGGGTAACACAGTCATCCATAGCACACATCTAGCTGCTGAAAGGTAAGTTTTGAGTATAGGTCACTGAGTGTAGATCTTATTGATCAGAAAACCTGTGGGTTAAAGAGAAAATTATTCTCAACTTATAATAGTGAGAAAGAGATTGGATGACAATAACAGAGAGTCCCATTCAAAAAGGAAGGGAACAGAGGCATAGCAGTCACAGATCCATAGCAATTCTGAAGCACAATCTGGCAAATTGCACCAATCCCTTTGATAAGGGTCTAGTTCTGCTGTGAGTGATTATCCATGGCTCTTAGCTTTGACCTCTGGGCTCTAGGCTCTTTCTTCTGAATTATTATTTCACATCAATTAAAAAAGGTCTGTATTTGCAGCAAGGTAGCTTTCTTAGCCTACTTCTTAACCATGGAAATTAATTTTATATTATCTTTCTTTCATTCTAAGCTGCTTTGATTCCTTTAATAATTTTATAGGGTTTTATATCAATTTATAATAAACTCCAATAAACAAAGGCACATATACATTTTTCTGAAATGAGCCCTTCTATATCTGGGTCATGTGTAAGTCTGTTATGGGACAACAACTTTAAGATTTCTAAAATCCATATTCTTTAACTGAAAGGTCTATAAAAGACTGTCTTTAAATCTTTTTGAGATAACTAACAAAGGGTCTTACATCTACATACTTGAGGTGTTTACCCTGAGATTATGTTCTGTTGATAGCTCTAGATTTAATCTTGCTGTTTATTACTTCAAAATATTTTACTAGGGGATACCGGGGATGAAAAACAGTTTTATCTTCAACACAAGCATGTCCTGAGTATTTTTTCTCTAAATTTGACTCAAAAACTTAACAGTTAATTCTTTATTTCATCTCTCTTCTTATAAGCAGTTAAGAAGTTAACTTATAAATTATCACAATCAGTAGAAGCAGCCAGTTTGAACTTTCTACATTCTGCCTGAAAATCTCCACAGCCAACTCCATAAGTGCTTTATGTATTTATCTTTTATTTTCCTAGGTACCACAGACAGCAGTGTTGAGAAACCATGTGACCCAACATAACAAGGAACCTATTTCCCTCATTCTCAAATAGCACTTTCCTCCTCATTATAGGAGCCCTCAGTAGTGGCCTCTTGAGGCCCTTTGAGCTTTCATTTACAGTCTTTTTGAGGCTTTCCCAATATCCACCCACTGCCCAGTTCCAAAGCCAATATCATAAGTTTAACGTTTTTGTTATGGAGCATCCCTTTTCCAGGAACCATTGATGTATAAGAAATTATACCAAAATGTAATGGTTTTAAACAATAGTCACTTAATTATACCTCATTTTTTGCACGTCAGGAATTTTGGCAGGGCTCAGCAGAGTGATTCTTCTGCTCCATGTATACTGACTGAGGTAACTCAGTGGTAATCAGTTGTGGCAAATGGGTTGGTTTGGAAAGTGCAAGACAGCTTCTTCATAAGTCTGAAGCATTTTGGTGGGGCTGTCTGGAAATCAGGCTTAACTGGAGTACCTACATGTGACCTCCCCAGCATTTCAGCCTCAGGGAGTTGGAATTCTTTAAAGTACATTAGGACTTCCAAGAAATGTATTCCAAGGAACCAAAGCAGAAACTCCTAAGCTTCTTCTGACCTGGCCTTGGAAGATCTACAATGAATCCCTTCTTCCACATTCTACTAGCTATGAGTGAGTCACAGGACCTGAAGGCCAAAGGTAAGGGGGTAAGGAGAAACAAGGAGGATTGGTTCATTGGGGAACAATCTTTGGAGACTTCATACCATATATGGTACAAAATTAGTATGTTACTTGAAGACTAATCAGAAGCATTGCAATGTCACTGTTCTTTAGCCAACCAACAAATTAGCATGGCCTACTTTTTAGCTATAATGGGTATTCTCTGTATTGGGTAATCACGGGTAAATTATTTCAACTTTCTGTAATTCATTTTTGTCATTTCTTATGTATGCTTGATAATACCTATGTCATAGATTTGTTGGGAGATTATAAAGTGTTTAGTGGAGTGTCTAGCATAGAGTAAATGTGAGGCACAAAAATATAAACACATAATATTATGTCATTATTCCTATAGGAATTCTACTGAAAAGGAATTATGTGTAACATATAATAAACAAACAAAAAAAACACAGAGAAAGTACTGAGAGCTACTAACGAACGTGATTTTGTTTCATTGTTGAACCTCAGATATTTATAAATGGTATTTATAAACAGTGAGTAGAAAGGTGAAAGAGCATTGATATAGGTAAGCTTAGGGCAATATTAATTTATACTTCTAAATCTCTCAGTGATGCTGGTAAGTCTCAAAATTGTTCTGTAGAATGTTTCAAACATGAGGTGAAAAGAAGATTCATGTCATCCACGGAGTCTTCTCTGGTTTAGACTACTCCTAAGAATGAAAAGTCATCTGCTTTATGCCCCCAGGGAACCATTTTGTTTCAGAACAAATTGTGAATTTACGAGGAACTTCAGAGTTATCAAATCTTTTTGCCCCAAATTTGAGAGCCTACAGACAATGAGGCCAGCCAATGTTTGGTTCTAATAAGTACATTTTAAATGTGATGCTCTTATGAAAGTGTGTTTTGGAGCTTGTCAAAACATGCATTCAAAATATACATATATTTTTCTTTTTTTTGATAGAGTATCATTCTTTCTCCAGGCTGGAGTGTAGTGGCGTGATTTCAGCTCACTGCAATCTCTGCCTCCTGGGTTCAAGCAATTTTCCTGCCTCAGCCTCCCGGGTAGCTGGGATCACAGGCATGTGCCACCACGCCCAGCTAATTTTTGTGTTTTTAGTAGAGATGGGGTTTCATCATGTTGTCCAGGATGGTCTCAATCTCTTGACTTCACGATCCGCCCACCTCAGCCTGGCCTCCCAAAGTACTGGGATTATAGACATGAGCTACCACACCCTGCCAGCATTAAAAATCTTAGTCTTCAAGATCTCCAAAGAAAGACATCTTCGCTTCCCAGACCCCAATACCCACCTTTCTTTCAACCCATTTGCACTTGCTCTCTCTTAGGTCTGCAGATGGGCAAGGAGTAGGGTTGAAATAAGCCCATGAGGGCATGCCACTCCCCTTCCTCAGGAGACAAGCTCAATGAAGATGAAGGTTTCTTTTCTGGAATCTCTTTGAGAGGAACAAGTCTCTGGTCTTGGTCGCATTTCACTCTCTTCTTTTCAACCAATTTTCTCCCAATACTGACATGTTTGCTGTCATAAAGTTGTAAACATACCAGTGATGCTGCTATAGCTAAACATTTTTAGGAGACGTATGGTTAACTGAGGCCTTCTAGGAAGGTCAGATTAGGACTGAGAACTAAAGTATCCTACATGTAAGTGGGGTCATGGTGATAAGTGATAGTCATTCTTATTTATTGACTGGAGAGTGCAGTAGCATGGAATTGAGAATTTAGATTAGGAAAGAGTAACTAAATATGAATTGACTAGCCCATGTGCAATGATGCAGAATAGTATGTTACCAATAGACTGTTTAGAAATATTGGAATGCTATGCTCCCTGTGTAACTACTGGGATTTTTATCTCATTTTTCTTCTCCCAAAAACCCTAATGGCTTGAATTTGCTTGCCCCATGTCATACCCAAACCAAGAGGAAAGGAACAATTTGGGGCTATGTATTTATAATGAGAGACACTTAAAAAACAGTTTGAAAGGCATTGATAAAAGCTTGCAGATCTCTCAATAACAACCTTGTTTAAGTGTTCATACAGAACCATGCCTGGAAGAATGTTTGCATCCACATATCTAAGAAGCAAAAAAGCATATAAGATTAAAGTGTCATTTTTCTGAATGAGAGAAGCAAATTTTAGTTCATTTTCAGTGCTTGGTTTACATTTTAAAGAAGACTAACAATATTAATGATCAAGTGTAGGACCAAAGCTAATACTAACCTAGAAATTATTATCTTTCATGGTGAATTAAAATCTGAGCTTATTTTTACTTCAAAAATGAATGTGGTTAAAGATCAACTTTAATCCCCTAGTGTCTCTTTTCAGTCATGATACCCTTCACATCAAAGCTAATTTTCTGAAATAGAAAAATCAGATCTCCAAAGAAGTGGTGAGGCAGATTCTAAATTAACAGACTTCATCATTAGGGTAAGAGAGCAGCAGCAAATCAAAAGTCAGTTAAAGAGCTTCTTCTTATTACTGAACTTATAATAATAAGTTCTCCATTTATTATTATTATTATTATTTTGAGTTATTTGACTGCTCAGAAGTTTCACTGTATATAATTAACCTTTCAGAGGACAAGTGTATGATTTCTGGCTTTGCCTTATTGAAGTTATAGCAATTGTGAAAACCTGAAAAAGAGTTTCTGTTCCATTTTCTAATTCCATGAAAGACTGACTCATTTGTAAAATGCCTCCACTTCATTCACTCATTTGTAACTGAAGATATGCATCAATTCACTCAGGAAACAAGTCTTTTTATACATGGGAGATCAATTGTTTTATGAAATGAAATTAAAAGTGTAAATGCTGTTAACATTTTAAACATCAATTGAAAGTACTCCTTAAGCTCATTTGACCAAGTAGTGTTTTTTTTCCCATATTTTGAAATCACAATTGTGCTAAGACATGCACTCTTTTCCTTTATCTGGTAAGCACAAGGTGTGGGAACTGGTGCAATAGATAATTAATCTCTATTGCTATCTATAGTTTCATAGTTAACACTGTCTTAGCAGAAGTGTGAAAACACATTCACACCTTTGAAAATGGATGATTAACTAATCAAATGACAATATGAATGTTAGACAAAATTACAGAAATGACTGCAAGGCAGAGCTATTTATGATTATAACATTCTATTTAATTATTAAGGGTGGATTGTTCAGTATAATCTGTGCTCCTTAAACATCTAGGCAGATTCTCAACTTTTTAATTGCAGAACTCCTCAAAAAAGAATGAAGAAAATTTCAGATTTTCCCCTAATTAAAGAGTTTTAAATACAAGAGGTTAAAAAGGAAAAGAGAGGCACAGTTCAAGACCACCTGCAAAAGGGAGCCAGGAAGGGAGAATTACATTTGAGTGAACTGTCAGTTTTTTTCCTCCGGACTTTGTAATTTCCATTTAAAACGCAGAATAATCTGAATACATAATTGAATATTCAGTCTATCACAGCAAAGTCTCTTTTGATAGTCTGATGTATAAAAATCCAAATTGGGAGGTGTATTCCTTTGTTTTTACATTGCTAACAAAGACATACCCAAGACTGGGTAACTCTTAAAGGAAAGCATTTAATTGAGCCACAATTCCACAGGGCTCGGGAGGCCTCAGGAAACTTACAATCACAGCACAAGGGGAAGCAAACATGTCCTTCTTCACAGAAGGGCAGGAAGAAAAGAATGAGAGTAGAGCAACGCCGGAAACCCCTTATAAAACCATCAGATCTTGTGAGAACTCACTCACTATCACGAGAATAGCATGGGGGAAACTGCCCCCATGATTCAATTACCTCCCACCCAGTCCCTCCTACCATACATGGGGATTATGAGAACTACAATTCAAGATGAGATTTGAGTGGAGACATAGCCAAACCATATAAGGCAGGCCCTTATAGTCATTATCTTACTAATTTTCTAAGTTACCTGTGTGTACATTTTAAGAAATGATAATTGGAAAAAGGCAATGATACTCTTGGAAGAATGCAGATGTAAAACTGAAGGTTGAAAACAAATATTCCATGTACATTGTTTTAAAGGCTTTTAGAATAAAAGTATCTATCCATATTTATATTTTAAAGTCAAAGTGTATATTAGTGGCACATATCACATATTGCCTTATAGTGTAGTATTTTAAGGACATCTTAACTGCCCTCTAATGTCTTGAAATCTGGCTGCATATCTGACTCATTACCCTGCCACTAACTGGTAGTGTTTTATATTAAGTAAGTATTCTTATCTACTGAATAAAATGCTAATAGTAAATGATGAGACAAAAGTTGCCATCAAGTTGTATTTTTATGAAAAAGACTTGGTTATGGAAAGCATGGAAAAGCATAATTTTCAATTTATAAATTAGTCACACATTTCTTCATTATATGGAAAATAAAAGTCATATTAATTATCAATCTTTTACCATCACCAAGTGAATATTCTTTTGACTGACCTTGTAGTTACTACTGCCCACCTTGAATGTGTGTAAGGGTGAAGGTATATTCACACACCTATTTTCCCACCTGCAACCTGACT
The DNA here is from genome assembly GCA_963573385.1 of Cacajao melanocephalus. NCBI lineage: Eukaryota > Metazoa > Chordata > Mammalia > Primates > Pitheciidae > Cacajao > Cacajao melanocephalus. The sequence goes on along the minus strand of CAUYLG010054671.1, from coordinate 20,454 downwards.
TCTTCCCTGAAACCACCTTGGTCCAGATCTTTCACATTTTTCTTCACCTTGACTTCTTAATAACATTTGACACCACCCAATATCCTTCCTTTTGAAACGCTAGTTTCTCTTGGTTTCCATGCCATCACATGGTTTTGATTTTCCTCTACACCTCTTCCTGGGAGATCTCATTGACTCCTGGGATTTAATTACTGCATGTATTCTTTTGTCTGCCATGTTTAAACCTCTAGTTCAAATCTCTGTTCATCTTCAGTCATCCATATACGTATATGAATGTATGCACACACACATACTGTATTAGTCTCTTCTCACATTGCTATAACAAAATACCTGAGACTGAGTACTTTATAAAGACAAGAGGTTTAATTGGCTCATGGTTCTGCAGGCTGTAATGGAAGCATAGTGACTAATCATGGCAGAAGGCAAAGGAGGAACAAGGTGTCTCACATGATGAGAACAGAAGCAATGAGGAGGGAGGTGCTACACACCTTTAAACCTACACATCTTTATACAGCCAGATCTCACAAGAACTCATGCATGATCATGAGGACAGTACCAAGGGGGATAGTTCTAAATCATTCCTGAGAAATCTGCCCCCATGAGCCAATCACTTCCCACCAGAGGCCTCACCTCCAACATTAGTGATTATAATTCCACATGAGATTTGGTGGGGACAGATCCAAACTATATCACATATACATACACACATGCATACACACATACTTAGGGCACCACTCTCTGTCCCCCAAGCCTACTACTTCACTAGGCTTTCCACTCTTGGTGACTGAAGAGCTATTCATTCAGCCACCCAGGTGGAAACCTGAGTGTTACCCTTTACTCTTCCCTCTCCTGCACCCCTACACCTAATATCTCACTATGATCTATTCATTCTACATCCCAAACATTTCTTGGATTTGTCCCCTTTCATTCATCTTTACTGCCACACACCCCAGGTTGAGCAACACCTGTCTTGCTTCGTGTATCACAACATCCTACTAACATACCTCGTTTCTTACATCTTGCCCCTTTCTGTTCATTCTCATTCTGTATTCAAAAAGATTTTCTAAACTGTGGTCTTCAAGCTTTTCTGCCTACAAACCCCTGATAGAAATTTTGAAAATTTTATGTAATGTTTAAGTTGGCATAAAATTATTTTACTGTAAATTTAAAAAATTTCATGCCATGTATTCAGACTATCTGATGCAATGTAAACATTGATACAGGAAATATAAAGTATATTTATTTGGATACATTCAAAAGAGGACACAGTTGTGTCCTCAAAAGTCCTTTAATACCTGCCATTGCCTCTTTAAAAACACCTGAACAAGTTCACAAGTTCTTGTCTAACAGCTGGTGATTTTATGGATTTTTTTTAGAACTTATATTTCTATTATACTTTCTCCTAAAATCTTATTCTGTTAAGATTTTATCTTAATAATCAATAAAAGATTAAAGAATAAAAACTTAACACAATAAGATTTTAGTCTTTTATTATGTCACTGCAGCAAAAGCATATATATAAGCTGAAGTTTTCATTTCCTGTATCCATAAGACTCTAAGTATTAAATAATTTCTTACAGATTCATTTACTATTATATATATCATTCAATATAATTAATGAAAACAACAAATACATATTTAGAAAAATGCTTACTAAATATAAGTAAAATCTTATAAGAAAACCACCTCTTAATGAGATAAATGCCTTTTTTCTATTAGTTTATGTGCCTATTGATAAACATTACTTATTTCTAGCATTGGCATTCAGAATAAATTCTATGCTTATGTTTGACTTTATAATTTTTGAGAAGTGTTGATCCCATAAATAACTATATGGGCCAAGAAAGAATTTTTTTATAGCAATGACAGCTATTTCTTTAAATGTTTTCCAAGTAACATAGCAAAAATCACGCTATTAAAAATTACTTTAGAATGATTTATCAGTTAGCAACTTAATTAGATCCTGTTTTAATCTTATGAAAAGCAAACAACTGGACATCCTGTAACTTGTGAAAGGATGTTTTACCAGTCATTAGAGTTATTTACTTGGTCAATTCTGAGTAGTATACTAAAAAACCTTTCGCTAAACTTATCATATGGCAATTAATTTTACTCCTTCATTTGGAGGTGCCTTATTCAAGAATCTAAAATTAGTCAAAGTCAGACTCATGCTTGCTCCCCCCATATATATTGCACATTAGGATAGTTTCTGTCATCTGTCTAAGAAAATATCTTAGCATCTATGCAATGGTTTAGTTTTCCAGGTCATTTCATGATGCTTTAAAAAGCATGGCAGGTTGACATGAAGATTAGCTCTTGAGAATTATTATATATAGATAGTACGGTAATAACATTTCCTGTTGAAAACATATACAGAACTAGAGTAGCAAATGCATATTTGAAACAGTAGAATTAATCATAATAAACGGATGCTGATTTTAGGTTCAGGACATTGGAGAAATGTATTTTGCAAAAATTAATAGCAAACAGAAAAGAAGGTATTGCCATGTATTGATGATGGCTGGTCATTATTTATAATAGGAGCTATGACATATTTATTTTGTTATTCTCATTGTAATAAATACTTAGGAGGGATGTATAGATGACTAAAGATATTGATTACTAACAGCAGGAGACTTGGTCAAGCAAAAAATGTGTTTACAGTATTCAGTAATTTCCTAGGAAAAGTAATGAAATTGTTTTTCCACAATCTGAATCAAAATGTAAAACACAAACTTACCTTTGTTATATTTTTCTTTCACTGATGCTGTAAAATTTTTCAAAATAAGTCAATTATTTTCCATTGTTTTCTCTTTGAAATCAGACCAACTACGCAGCCGAAACACAAGTGAAGGGGAGTTCTCTCATTGGTATTGGAAGAGCTCTTTCTCCTTACACAGGAGGGTGAAATTATCCAGAGGGCTCACTTTGTTGCAGACTCTTATTTCCTAACATGCTTTTAACAATTTGGAATGCTCCAATTCTAAAATGGATAAAGCAAGGATCTTTGACTTGAGTTGTTGCCTGAATGAAGTAAGGTGCCACCCTCATCAATATGTTTAATACTTACTTTGTTCTGTTTTGTTTTTAGATGCATTGCATTCTGTGATGATAGTTGGGGAATGAAATAGACAAAATCAATAGGTAAAAATTTTCATGACTCCAGCGTCTTTGCTCTGCAATGTGTCTGATTCCAAAACATTCTAACACCCCATTTCTGATACCACATTTTGCTCCTAATAAAATCATTTTTAATACAAGAACAAATCTCAAATGTTACAAGTAAGTTTATTGTGTCTTAATAAGAGAAGCCTTCACTAATACCAATATTTTGAATTGTCTATTTGTTTGATGCCCCTGGATAACCCACCAGAGCAAGATTCAGAATGAACGTGTGATATGCCTCTTTAAAAAAAAAAGAGGGAGAATAATAATTACACTAGGGCAAGAGAAAAAGGAAAACCATATGATGTCTTCATCACAAGTATGTAGTAGAAAGAGTAGAAAAGGAAGATGACCCCCTTAAAATTATAGAAAATTATTCATGCCTGTGATTCCTTAAACCCCAGTGAATGAACTGACCGCAGTTGAAAATCTTTTGTTCCAAAGATAATTTCATGTCATTTCAATGCTTAACATTTAAGCGGCCTCCCTTTGCTCTCAGGATCAAGGCCCAATTAATTTTGCCTATTAAGTAAAGAGAGCCACATTAACTTCTGCCTGTGTTTGCAACCTCACATTTTACCCTTGCACTTAATGATCAGCCAGACTGAAATTCCTCAGACTTTTCCAAACCCACCAGGACTTCTTTCCTTCAGAGACTTTGCCTGCTTTCCTCAGTTTGGAACATTTTTCTCTCCTGTTCTTTTTAGCTTGACGTGCTCCTGTTGATCTCGTATTTTCAACATCAATTCCTCTTGAAAACCTTTCTGAGCTGCCCACCTCTAGCCTCATCCCAATCACTGAACTGGATTAGGCAGTTATCCTATGCACTATGTGCTATTATTGCTTCTTATCTTTACAAGACCGTACCCACTCGTGTTAGTCCACTTTCATGCTGCTGATAAAGACATAAGCAAGACCGGGCAATTTACAAAAGAAAGACAGTTATTGGACTTACAGTTCCACATGGCTAGGAAGCCGTCACAATCATGGTGGAAGGTGAAAAGCACATCTCACATGGCAGCAGACAAGAGAAGAGAGCTTGTATGAGGAAACTTCCCTTTTAAAACTATCGGATCTTGTGAGACATATTCACTATCATGAGAATAGCATGAGAAAGACCCTCCCCATGATTCAATTACCTCCCACCAGGTCATTCCCACACACATGGGAATTGTGGGAGTTACAATTCAAGATGAGACTTGGGTGGTGGCACAGCCAAACCATATTATCACTCATCAACTGTATTATAATAATTAAAATCTCACTTGTAGACATAGCATCGTAGGGCCATGAGCACTGCTTTATTCACCACTCTATCATCAACTCCCATGCCAATGTCTATCTTATGAGACATGTTCAATATTGAACATAGTTTTTCAACAGACATAAAGAATTTACATATTCAAATAAATCCAGACATTCAAAGTGGTTACTTTTTTTCTTTTTGTTGACTTTGTTGTTGTTGTTATTAATATCCACAAAAATGAGCTTAAAAGAAGTGGTAACTCTATCATCTTTTTTTTTTTTTTGAGATGGAGTCTCACTCTATCATCCAGGCTAGAGTGCAGTGGTATAATCCCAGCTCACTGCAACCTCTGCCTCCTTGGTTCAAGTGATTCTCCAGCCTCAGCCTCCCAAGAGGCTGGGATTACAGGTGGGTGCCACCATCCCTAGCTAATTTTTGTATTTTTGGTACAGACAGAGTTTCACCCTGTTGGTCAGGCTGGTTGCAAACTCCTGACCTCAAATGATCTGCCTGCCTCAGCTTCCCAAAGTGCTGGGATTACAGGTGTGAGCCACAGTGCCTGACCTCAAACTATTGTCTTATGCATTGCTTAAAAATGGGACTTCCTTAGCATGAACATACACAACCAGTTATAATGATCCCAAGAATGCCTGTCAGGAATTCTGGGTTCTAGGCTTGACTTTATCACAGACTACTTTTACATTGGGTAAGTTATTTTGGATGTAAATACCACTCTACTTTTAAGTCCTGTAGCTTCTTCTTACTGTTTTACTTTAATGAATATGGTCACGGAACTCACCTATGGGCCATGAACACAGACTGAGATGCCTCAATGTACATGGAGAGACTTGGTAGGCAACATGGTGCTAATTTGTATTTGTGCAAATAGTTGAGTCTTTAAAGTAGGGTTTGTAATCATGATGAAGTGTACTGGAAGAAAACAAAGTATATCAAAAATGATTTAGAGCTATTTCACTCTTCCTTTTAAGAGCCACCGCTTTTCTGAAACTTTCTGTAAATGCACTGAATTGGGGGTCCCGAGGGATAGTGATAAGTAAGAAGGAGTAAGATTTTAACATAAGGTTAAGCCACATGTAGGCTTGCTGGGCGTATAAGTTTGGAAAATCTGGAATCATTGGATGGTTTTTAGCAAGTAATAACATTATGGGATGGAAAAGGATTTTAAAAGCTTTAATATGGCTGGGCATAGAATGAATTGGAGAAAGAAAGCCTGGAGGTCTGAAATAGTTGGGAGGCTACAAAAATAGTTCAAATGGAAAGGGGTGTGGTCTGCACAAAAACATTGACTGTGAGAAAAGAAAACTACATGGTATTAGAGAAGCTTATGCAACATGATTTGGATTTAGGGAGTGAAGTACAGAACTTAGGTTCAAAGATAATTGAGGATTAAAATATGGGTTGAGTTTAGACTATTGAGAAAAATATGGATGACAGAGCATAGGATTTTTTTCAATGTGCTAAATTTGAGGTATCTATACAATATTTATTCAGTAAAGAGCTAGAAGTGCAATCCTTAAACTTGAGAGAAATAAAAACTTGAGTATTATTTGGGAAACTTCCACATAAAATGCAAAGTTACATCCCCCAAGATGAATCAATCTAAGAGAAAGACCACAGAAAAGGTGTGATTTCTCAAGATAAAACACAGTAGAACGGTCAAGGTTTAAAAATGAAAAAGGCTGAGTCGGAGAGTAAAAAACAAACAAACAAAAACCAGAATTCATGGTAAAAGTAGGTAAGTCTAGTTCCGAGGAACAAAAAGGTTTTAAAAAGCCCAGGCTTGGTGGTGATATGTGCCTGTGGTACTACTTACTCAGGAGGCTGAGGCAGGAAACTTGCTTGAACCTGAGTTTGAGGCTACAGTGAGCTAGGACTGCACTAATGCACTCCAGCCTGGCAGCAAAGTGAGACCTTGTCTTTAAAAAAAAAAAAAAGATGGGGGAGGGGCAATGTCGTTGGATGCCACAGCCATACATAAAGGCTGAACATGAGGCTTGGAGAAAGGCCCTCAGCTTCTATATGCATTCACTGAAGTAACAATTTGAGTGATTTCCTACTTGTCTCATCTCTTGATAACAATCTTCCTCCACTGAATGTAATTCTGTCTTGAATAATGGAAAATGCACATTCTCCAAGGTGCCAAGCTTCTCTAGCTCCTCTCCAACATCAGATAGTACGGTACTGGGCATTTACCACATTCTAACATTCTTCTCAGGACTACTCCAAGGAGAAATTTACTTCATGTGGTTGGAAGATATGACCATTTATCGCCATTTCTACTTCCTGAGAGTAAGTCCATGGATGCCTAAGATACTTCTGGGATTCACAGATTACAAAAGTACCCTTATAAAACATCTAACATCTATGGACCACCAATTGTGTTCCATGCTTTGGCTAGTAATTCCATAACTATTTTCTTATTCAGTATTGAGAACAGTACTGCAAGCTGAGTATTACTGAATATTCTTATCTCCATTTTTTAGAGATATTCCAAAATTGTCTTTTTTCCCTTATAGTAGAAGATAATAACTCTTTACCTTTAAAGACTGAGACAATGGCCCACTCTTGGACCAAGAGGTCAAAGAATCAAAATTAGAAAATCACTTCAGCACTAAAGAATAATGTTCATCAGGCCATACATCATCTATTCTTCTGGTTTCCAGTAATTATTTGAAATTACAAATTATGAGGAATTTTTGTCTAGTAGAAATAACATCAGCTTGGGCAATGGGGCAAGACTCCATCTCTCCAAAAAATAAAAATAAATAAATAAAATGCTGGGTGTGGTGGTGCATGCTTATAGTCCTAGTTACTCAGGAGGCTGTGGTTGGAGAATTGCTTGTGCCCAGGAAGTCAAGGCTGCAGTAAGTGGTGTTCACCCCCCACCCTCTAGCTTGAGCAACAGAGTGAGAGGCTTTCTAAAAAAAAAAAAGACAGAGACAGAGAAAGAAAGAAAGAACATCAAGCTCCTTATATAACTGAGAAATGCCATAATACCTGAGAGTAAGGACTTTCTAAGTCAATTTATTTGGTCCAAGTATACTTAAAACTTGTAGTTTGAAACATGATGTAGTGACTTAGCTGTCATCACTAACATCTAGTTCACTAGAAGTTGATAGTTTTTCTTTATTTTTTTTAAAGTTATTTAGCTTATAGGGGAACTATACTATCCTTTATACTTAAAACCGACCTACAAATGAAAAATAACCTACTAATTCAAGGAGGAATATTTCAACCTGAAAGTACATAGTGTATGCAATCTTCATGGCAAACAATTTATATAATTGGAACACTTTCAGTATAATTAGTGAAGAGTTGAGTTATTCATCTTTTCTGAAAACTCATCTGGTGCTGCCCTCTTAATGGTAAGTTGAAGAGGCTGTCATTAGCAATATTTCACAGGTGGGTTGTGATTAAAATTTATTTATTTATTTTTTATGCCCAGACTTTTTTCCCTTTTATGATTTCAGAGTGCAATAAATAGCTTAAAGCAGAAATATAAAGCCATACCCATTGTCTCCTGGCAATCCATGAGTCAAAGAATGAACTGAAGAATTATTCAATAATAAATCAAGGTCAGAAAAATGTGTTGACCAAGAGCAGTAGGGAAAAGGGAAAAGGGAAGTAAGGGATGGAGTCTCAAGCAGGGGCTTCCCTCCAGATTACAGTAACTGTAGCTGGCTGGGCCATTTGTCTAGTGGTTGTAGCCAGTTTCAAAATTCAAGAATCAGTGAGCCAAATGAGATCAACCAAAGTGGTTGTGCTATTTGGGCAGGAAGTGGAAGTCCAAGAGGCAAGTGAGCAGAAAGCTAGAGAATCTACTTTGAACGTCAAGAAGCAAAGGTATAAGCCAGAGAGAAGGCTGAATAGTGCTAAGGAATGGTCAGCAAAGCCTGGGACAGAAGTCAGTTGCATAGGCATGTTGAATGTAAGACCCGATGAATAACGCAGTAGCTGAGAGAAGTTGAAATGCTCCTTGGTAGGGTTTTTGGTCAGATCCTAACACAGTAAAAGGAACTTTATAAGACGTCAGAGTGATCATATATCTCACACATGACTGAAACCTTTTACAAACAATCAAATTAAATTAACTTTTAATTAAATGCTAACATAATACATGCCAAGCAGCTATTCTTGCCAGACAGTATGTGAATCATCAGAAATACAAAAGTGTGGTATGATTCCTGTTGGTAAACATCATAGTCTAATGAAAGAGAAAGGCTTGAAAACAATCTAAATAAAGCATTAATATAAAACATAGATATGATCACAGCATGTGGGATTATCATTAGACTACCCCAAGAGAGGGAAAACGTGAGAGAGGAGAAGTATGTGAGCTGGGTAGAAAAGACACTGTCAGGTATGAAGGCATTCAGTACAACAGTGCCTGAAGTGCTCTAGGTGTGGAGAAAGCATGGGGGTGGAGAGTGAGACATATTTTATGAGTGAAGTACAGACTGATAATTGGGAGAAGCAAACTGGAGCCAGATAGAGGCAAGAGTTATGATTAGTCTTATCCATAGGGCAGCAGTTCTCAGAGTGTGATCCCAGGTTCAGCAAATTTAGCATCACCTGGGAACTAGTTAGAAATGCAAATACTTGGGACTCAAGCCAGTGCTAGGAAATCACAAACTCTAGGGAAGTAGGTGAGGCCCAACAATCTGTGTTTTGGGTGATTCTGATGCACAATGAAGGTTGAAAACTACTGTGCAGGGAAAAGTGAAACCATAGAAAGTATTTAGCGAGGGAATGACAGGTCTTATTTTCTTCTTAGGATGAAAACTAGCAAAAGTACGGAGAATGTACTAAATGAGTGGCTAAAGACTATGGCTGCAAAATACAAGAAAGAGAGAGTAAAATTCAAGTATCTTTTTTTTTTTTTTTTGAGAGGGAGTTTCATTCTTGTTGCCCAGGCCAGAGTGCAATGGCGCAATCTCGGCTCACTGCAACCTCCACCTCCCGGGTTCAAGTGATTTTCCTGCCTCAGCCTCCCAAGTAGTTGGGATTGTGCCACCAAGCCCAGCTAATTTTTGTATTTTCAGTAGAGACAGGGTTTCTCCATGTTGGTCAGGCTGGTCTCAAACTCCTGACCTCAGGTGATCCTCCTGTCTCGGCCTCTCAAAGTGCTGAGATTACAGGCATGAGCCACTGTGCCCAGCTCAAATATCTTAAATGAGAAAATATGAATCAGAATTTGACATGGTGTGGTGAAGGAGGTACTTCATGGTCTGGCAGCAATTTGAAGTCTGTTAATTAGGAGATCACCAAATAATCTTCTCTCAACATGTTTTTACTCATTAAAGCACTACTTTTTATTTAAAAAATTTCGCATACCTTTCAACTTTTTCTATTTCTTATTTCTTATATAATTGGATACAAATGGCAGCCTAACTTTAAGAACAGGAGTTCAGGAGGCCTGGAGAGCCCTGTAGTCCTGCCTAGGGTAGATACCCCTAAATCTTTGTGTCTTTATAATAAGCTCTGGAAATCTATTTGTTATAGATTAAGTTATGTTCCCTGCCTCAAAGTTCTCATGTTGAAGCTCTAACCCTCAGTGTGACTGTGTTTGGAGATGGAGCCTGAAAAGAGGCAACAAAGGTTAGATAATGGCATAAGGGCAGGGCTTTAATTCAATAGGACTGGCATCATTATAAGAAGAAGAGACACCAGATCTCTCACTCTCTCTCCCTTTCTCTCTCTCTTTCTCTCTTTCTCTCTCTCCTCCTGTGTGCACACAGAGAAGAGGCCATCTGAGAACACAGTGAGAAGGTGACCCTATAAGCCAGGAAGAGCGGCCCCATCAGCAACTAACCCTGGTGGCATCTTGACCTTGGACTTCTAGCCTCCAGAAATGTAAGCAAATAAATGTCTGTTGTTCAAGCCACCCAGTCTGTGCTATTTCGCTATGGCAGCCTGAGCTGATTAATTATAGTGAAAAGAACATGGCCTCTGAACCAAACAGATGTGAATTCAAATCTTAGCTGTCATTCATTAGTTGTGTCTTGGTGTTCCAGTTCCTTATTGTAAAATAGAGACAATGAGAATAATATTGCCTCCTACAGTCATTTATTTATTCAGCAAGTATTTACTGAGTGTTTTATATGTACCAGGTACTCAGCAAATAATTGCTATGATCTTTAGGCTACAATGGCAATCAAGAAGAAAAGTAATCCTTTCCTTCCTGGAACTTACAATATAGAAAGAAACAGATAACAATGAATGAATCTTACAAATTTATGTTAGTTTGTATATATAAGCAGTGTTACATCTTCTATTAAAAAAGCATGTCTCCTCCAAGGCCATGCCCTCTTCCTAGGGCAGCCTTCTATCAATGATCAGTTAATGCGGTAGTCCAAATTGAGCTCTCTTCCTCAAATTCAGGACATTTCTGAAGGGCCATCCCAGCTTCAGAGCTTTATGTGGAGTTGGCTTAGTTCTCGTTATGATTGTACCACAGCTCAATGCCTCCCTCTCCCTAATGCTGTTTCTTTCCCTTCTTTTCCGTAAGCATTAGCTTTCCAAAAGTAGAGCACTCCCTAACAAATTTCCATGTGCTAATCTTCACCTCAGAGTGTGCTTCCCAGGGTCCGACCTGGAATAGCAGGTTTATATGGAATAAATGTAAACCTGTTTTGCAACTAAGAATGGGAAGTGAAGATTCTTTAACTAAACCTCAGAAGTGGGATATGGGCTCCCTCCCACAGCCTATTCCTCATCTGACTGTTCACAAACTAGAAGCCAGCAGGCACAGAACCAGAATACACATGCAGGTGACACTCTTCATTGTTCTGACATGGACAGTTTACATATCTTGTCTTGAGCCTTTGTTAAGTCCAGTGATCAGATTTGCAGAAACAAAGTCTCAAACTGGAAAAGATGAAAATATCGTGTGTACCCTCACCTTATCTATCTAGAATTTGTGTCAGTTGAAAAGACCAGGATACATTCACAGAAATAGGCAGGGAGAGGAACAGAATAAATAGTTTAGAAACAAGCCCAAGATGAGAGAAAGAACTGAAAAGGAAAAGGTAAATTATTCAGTAAATATATCTAGAAAAATAGTGTTAGAAAAATTGGATAGTTATTTGGAAAAAAATTCTCACCATAAATGAAATAAAGATAAGGTAGATGTAAAGTAGAAATCTATTTTTTCTTATTTGTGGGGTTTTAAAAAATTCTACTTAAAGTTCTGGATATACGTGTGCTGAATGTGCATGTCTGTTACAGAGGTATACATGTGCCATGATGGTTTGCTGCACCTATCAACCTGTCCTCTAGGTTTGAAGTCCCACATGCATTAGGTATTTGTCCTAATGCTCTCCCTCCCCTTGCCCTAAAAATCTATTTTTTTAAAAAAAAGAAAAGAAAATATTGGGGACAGGATGGGTTATCTCTAAGAATTAAATCAGAGTATCAAAAGAAAATATTCTATACTTGTCTGTCAAATTAGTGTAAGTAAAGGAAAATAATTACAAAAAATTAATGCTACAAACAGGATAGAGAAAGACAATATCTTTGATAAAGAAAGACAATATATAAATTAGTAAAAAATAGTAATAGTATAAATTAAAAATGGGAAAGAATATAGGTAGACATTTCACAGAAGGCCAATTAAAGGGCTAGTAAATACACCAAAATGTTTATTAGTAATAATAAAAAGTAAAAGGTTGTAACACTCTGCCTGTTTGTAGTAATTTTACAAAAATATTTAAGATGACTTTACCTATTGCTAACAATTTATCTATAGTAATTAGCAAAATAATTTCACTTCTAAGAATTATCCTTTAGAAATAAACAGAGCTAAAGACAAAAGCTTTATTTTTAGAATATTTATCACTGTGTTAATTTTGAAAGAAAATTTAGAAACAACCTAAAACATCAACAATAAGTAGAAAGTGAAATAAATTTTGGTATCTATACACAGTTTTGATGAAGGCTTTAATGTTTTCTTAATATTTAATAAGTAATACAAATAAAAGGAAGTATGTATGGATATATTCTGTATATGTTTCATGATTGATAATGATTCAAGCATAAAGCAAATATATGATTATTTCCCTTCTAATCTTTGCTTTTAAGTACCCAGAAATTAATATCTTTATAAATTTATCCAGCAGATATTTAGTGAGTGGCTTCTATGTCTTAGGCACTGGGAGAAATGCTAGGTGACGGGCTTTGGCAATTGTGGGTCTTTGGGTCTCTAGCTTATTGGCCAGCATATGTTATGGAGCTAAACTAGGTATCTAGAACCATACTGAGAGAAAGTATGACTGTCACACCTGGAGAAGCATAACACATAGGTCTTCAAAGAAAGAAGGCCTGGCATGAGTATTGAGAGCTGAAGTGTTGAGAGCTAAGGGATTTCCAGCCAGAGAAGACAAAAGCAAAGAAGAACAGATTACAACAGGCAAAGAATAGGCAAATAGTAATATAGGGTAATTACAGTAAAGTAGCAGGCTGCTTCCTGTGCCTGGATTTTTGTGTATTCTCATTCAGTTCTGTTGCTTGTATGATCTTATTCTATGGGCAATGAGAGAACCACTGCAGGTCTTTGTATTAATTATGATAATGTTTTTGAGTAGCAAGGAGCTGGAATCAACTTAAACAAAACATGGGAAACAATGAGCAAGTGCTCTTTTAGACTAGATTGCATGCAGGTTGATTGTCTTGGAATATAATCCCAGGAAACAGGAGTAAGGAAGAGGGAAGAGTGAAAGAGGGAAGCTGGGAAAAATAATACATGAATGTATCATTAAGTTGCCTACTTCACAGATGACTGGTGCTGTTTACCATAAGACCTTTGCAGAAATCTTTAAAATGTGTTTGAAGACTGTCTGCCTGGGGAATTAAAAAATGGCACACATTTATGTATTGGATTCCATTCACTATTAATCAAGGTAGTCCCACTGGCAGTAACTTCCCCAGCACTTCTAGATTGTATACAAACAGCTACTAAGAGGGTCCCTGTGCATGTTCCATGGTGTAGTGTCAGAGAAGCAAGTGAGAGGTATAAGGCTGAGGCAAGGTGCTGTCAAGTTGCACCTACATGAAGAAGGTTGAAGGAAGCTTAAAAAGAACTAGCCCCACAAGTAAGAGTTGGGGCCAAGTATATTTGAAGTTGCACACAAGAGGTGTCCTATATTTGTCTGTTGTGGTTCAAAGAAGAGCAAAGACACAGAAAGGCAGATATAGAGCTGAGCCTCACAGCAACTGCAACTAGATTCACAAACTTTTTCTGGACTTTCTCAGTCTTGAGTCTCTGTAACTCTGGTTGGGCTTTACCCTTTTTCTCTCCATATAGGTAGCTTTCTCTACATGGCAAAAACTAGTCTCTTAATGACTTCTACACATCTTGCATTTTACAATTTCAGTTTTAGAAAACAACGATAAAGGATATCACCATTGACTCCACAGAAATACAAACTACAATCAGAGATTACTACAAACAACTATGCACATAAACCAGTAAACCTGGAAGAAATGGATAAAATCCTGGACACTTGCACCCTCTCAAGCCTAAACCAGGAGAAACTTGCTACAGTATTTCTGCAATTGCAGCAATCAGGTCTTGTGAGCTAGTGAAAGCTAGGTCCGGCGTACTGCTGCATGTAGATCTTATGAATTGGATCCAAGAAAAAAGAAAATTAAAAAAATTCATTTTTATTCTTCTTTTATTCCCATCATCTGTATCTCTTTTTTCTCGTATCTATTCTGTTGTAATATATTCTGAAGAATAATTTTCTATATTTCTATAGCAAATGCTTTTTCTATTATTTTCATTTTCTACCTATTTCTATAATATATTTATCCTCTTTGTCCATGAAGATGATTAAAAAATAATAATTAGCAGCTAGCAGGTATGATCCTAAAGAACAGCATTTTTTCTTTATATAGGTAGAATATGTTTTTAACTTTATTTTTTTTTTAAATCACAGCATTTTTGTTTACATATAACAGCTGTTTTAATCCAATTAATTTTAATATAATTTTAATTCAATTGAATATTTATTAATGTTCTTCCTACTATGTGGTCATTAGTGATACAGTGATAAAAGGGACCCACATGGTCATTGCCCTCATGAGATATGTAAGTGGATAAATCTTTTTTTTTTATTTGAGAAGCAGTCCAGCTCTGTCACCAGGCTGGAGTGCAGTGGTGTGATCTCTGCTCACTGCAACCTCCACTTCCCTGGTTCAAGTGATATTCTTGCTGCAGCTTCTCAAGTAGCTGGGACAAGAGGTGCATGCCACCATGTCCAGGTAATTTGTATATTTTTAGTAGAGATGAGGTTTCACCATGTTGGCTGGGAATGTCTCGATCTCTTGACCTCGTGATCCACCTGCCTTGGCCTCCCAAAGTTTACAGGCATGAGCCACCATGCCCAGCCAGATAAATCATTCTTTTACCAATAACCAGAAGTGTGTTGAATACGAGAAATTTGTTTTAAGTACCATGAGAATAGTAAATAAGCTTTATCTAGTCAAAGATGTCAAAGGCTTCTTTACAGAAGTAAAACATAACTGTAATTTAACAGGTAACAAGGCCATTAGGTAGGAAAGTAACAGAGAAATAAGGCAGCTAACTTAATGATGAGGGGTGCGTAAGGAGCTGGAGGGGCCCTAAGTAGTGCAAGTCAATAACAGCAGGGTAAAGGAGTAAGAATAGACAAATCAATAACCTTGGTTGTGCAAGAGTCTTCCACTCTTTCTTTTTGCCATTGTTTCAATATCTTCCCTGAAATACACACACACACACACACACATACACACACACACACACACACACACAGATTATGAAAATGTATCAAAATGGAGAAATAATTTATCCTGAGCAAAATTTAAGAGATGAGTAAATTTGGTTAAAAAAAGTATTTTCTCTCTCAATATTCCATAAAAATAATCATGTCCTACCGGTATCTTTTGTCTCTATAGTGCACTGGGTTCTGAGTAAAAATCTCCTACAAGACACAATTCATTTATTGCTTTCTGTAAATACAGTTAAATTTACTTAATAGTGAATGTAAATGTAAGAAACTAGCTTAATATTGACAAAATCTCCTCCTCCTCCTCTTCCTCCATCTTCTTCTTCTTTCTTTTTGCCTGCACCTTAGCCTTTCTGAATTATTTGGCATCAAGGTGGCATCCTGCACTTGAGTTCTGACATTTAAACGTGGGGCAAAATGATGTACACAACTTCCAGCCTGGTCTTTAACTTTGCCTAAGAAGAGACTTACCAGGGTAGTTTTTTTTCTCTTACCTCTGTCCAATGTAGAGGGTTGGTGGAGAATTTTCGTGTCCTTAGCAATGGCAGAACTATTAGCTAGAAGGAATCTGTGTTCTTGCTTAATGAGCAGAGTTCCTCAACAATGCACATTGGGCTGTAACGTAAGTGAGAAACAACAATTTGGCATATTAAAGCAGTAATCTTTAGTCATTACTTGTCATAGGAGGGAACATTTTTGGAAAATACTATATATAAATATTATATATGTAATAGATGTTAAAATCATGGTAGAGGTAATATAGATTAATTTTAAAAATTATTTAACTCTGTAGATAGAGTGAAATAGATTGGGCAGGAATGCACAAGTATCCTTACCTTTATTAGCGAACATGACTAAACATGATTACTTTGATTCTAATGAGTATACGGTGTACTTTGCAGTCTATGTTTATTATTTTATTTCTGCTTTAGAATAAATTTATAACTGGTAATTTATGTGTATAACATAACAAGAAAATGATGAGCACCTCAATAGAGAAATGGACAAATAACTTGAGAAAGTATCACTAAAGGAGAAATTCCAAGAACCAATAATATAAAAATATATTTCTCATTGCCTATCAAGGCAGTGTAATTGAACAAATAGCAGGCAATTATGTTTTGGTAGGATAATTGAACATATTGACAAATGTGTTAGAAATCGCTTACAAGATGGGTAATCTATTGCATTGGTCATATTGGTCATGTGTGAGTATTTCTACACATTTTAAAATGTTTCTGTCCTGTGTACCAAATTTCAAATGAGAAAATTATTTGATGCAGCAATTCTACCCTTATAAATTAATTATAAAATAATCACGTGTGTGAGATATATACAAAAAAAAGGTATATATTCTGATGAAAAATAAATAATAAGAAAAAGTAAACAACCTTAATAATTAGAATTGTGGATTTCTTAAACTCATTATGATATATGTGCAGCAATTACACAACAAGCAGTGTTTTTAAGATAACATGTTTATTGTTATGATATATATATATATATCTAGGACATATATTTAAATTAAAAAGTGAAAATTCAGCATAAAATGAAACATGATATGCTATTCATTTACTTATAAGGTGTTTTTCTTGTACCTGTATATACATATATTTGCACATAATTTAATATTGAATAGACTAGCATATATCAAAATAAAAATATTGGATTTTACAAAGTATTATTGCAGGTGATTTTTATTTTCTTTTAATATACTCTCAGTGTTAATTTCTATACTGGGCTCTTAGTTTCACATGTAGTGATAAAATTATAAAAGACGTAAGGTAAATACATATGCACTCTTTTAGAATGTAGTGTGAAGAATCTTAGCAAGTATATAATTAATTAAGTGGATAAATAAATCTAAGATCATAATCATACATGAATCCTTGTAGATTAATAGAATGTCTTTTGAGTGGTGAAGATTCTGCAATGGTGAACATGTAATTAAAATGATTCAATGGGATCATAATTTATACAAACCAAAAGAAAGACAAACATACATATACAGAAAGGAAGTGCATAATTCTATGAAAAAATAGCAGTATTTGATTTGAACAACTTTATAGCAATTTTTGCCTTGTATTCTCTGTGAAAACCAGGACAATACAGGAAACATATTGAGAAAAAAAAGGTCTAAGACAAAATGGTGAAATAAAAAAATTAACCCAGAATAGTCAATATGTGCTGTATTATCTATCAGTAAGAATGAAAAATAAGTGGCATAAAAGAGGTTTTTAATACCCATTTTTAGACTGCATTCTAGCCTGGGCAATAGAACAAGAATCTCGTTCTCTCTCCCTCTTTCTCTTCCTCTTTCTTTCTCTTACATTCTTTTTTTTCTTTCTTTCACTCTCACTTTCTTTCCTCTCTTTTTCTTTCTTTCAAAAAAAAAAAAACAGCAATTCACTTCCTTTAAAAAAATCCAGCAGTTTGGCATCACAATGAATTGTAGAATATGGTACAATACAGTGTACCTCATAAGGTTTATAACTCTTCAGGGTAAAACATAAAAATACTTTATTCTCAGTAGTCTAAAACTGACCACATTCCCTAAGTGTTATGTGCAATCAAATGAATAATCATTTTTAAATAAAGTACTCCAATGTTCTAGTGTGTAATAAACTTGCATCCCCATTGGCTAGTATTCACTTGCTATTCAACAAAGAGATCTGGGTTAAAAATGCTTTCTATATGTATTAAGTAAGTAATATAAGTTTTGTAGGGCAATTTTTAAAGAAATTATGTTTTAGAAATTGTACATCTCTTCTATAATAATAATAAAAGTAGACGATCTCATAACAGTGTGCAGTTTTTCTCACTTTTGCTCTTTTCTCAAAAAAACACTATTCTACAAAGATAATATAGCTATAATTACTATATAACTTTATAGCAATATCAAAACTGTACTATACCCCAGATGCAAATATAGTGTAAAGAATCGTCCAATAAAAGTATTGACAAAAGTGTAAACGCATGACTTACTCTTAATAGCTTTTGTGTAAGTAAAGCATTATCTCCTGCGAACACCAAGTGCTATGAAGGAATGAGTTATGTAATACTGTATTTATTGCTTAAAGTTCTGGTGGAGAATTGAACTGCTGTGTCCACAAATTTCTATTCTTCCACCATCCAGTACATTTTCGAACTTCTTTAGTGCTTGAGAGGCATTAACTAATCATTACACTCAATAACTTAAGTTTTTATCCCTTTTTATGCAACTAAAAGAAAGTGGGTAAGTGGTTTTCTTCTCTCAGCACCATAAGTCAGCATAAGGCGAACTTAGAAGCGTCTTATGTCTTTGATATGATTTAGACGTGATTTCCAAAATAATGTACACAAGGGAGTTACTGATGGAGGCCAAGGAGAAGAGCCAGGCAGCGGAGGTGGGAAAAAGTCCAAAGACACACTTGACCTGGTAATTAAAAATGATGTATCATTTCTCAGTAACATTTCATCATGCCTCTGCTCTATGATCAATAAACACAGTTAGGAATTTGGGAAAGTAGGCACAAGAGCTTACGTAGAGAAGATAAATTAGTTAAGTGCATGCGAGAAATGAACTGTATTTTTCACAGGCAGCAGTACATAATAATGTCTTCCCATGCTGGTTGCAGGGACACATAATCACCTAGGCTTGGATACATAATAAAACATGAATTAATTTAGGATTAATACCATCCGATTCTATGATCCTAGTTTTCTGATTACCTATTTACCACTACATTATGATTCCTAATAATGTTCTTAAGACTTTCAAAGACAGATGATACAATTTGAGCATTTTTTGGATCTACTGCAATATTTTTCTATAGTCATCCCTCCTAATTTGTGTGACCAGGTCAAATAGGAAAAATTGCAGTGTGTAGGAGTTTTGACAGAGGGAAAAACTTGTAGGACTCCACTTCTGTCCACCTTTACTTCTTGTGTTAGGATGGATAAGGCACAACATGCATAGAAACTGAAAAATTAATTTTCTGACATTTTGCCTGGTCTTAGCTTGTGCATTAACACATGCTTTAATGGATGAAAATATTTGTTTTGAAGTCAAGCTATTTGCATAAAATTGTGGCTCAATCATTTATTGCGTAGGTACCCTTGGGAAAATTAGTTAAATCTGATTTCCCATTACTCAGATGAAAAATGTGCTAATAAGTACATTAATTCCTGTGCAGATTAAGTCAGTTTTATATATAAATTGTTTAGGATGGTGCTTAGCATATAGTAAGCTCTTAATAAACAATTGTCATTATTATCAGTAGTATAATTATTTCCATTAACTTATTCTTATTAAATCAGTATTTCCCTTGTTCTTTCTAATTGAGATTTTGATATCTTTTTACAAATCAACCAAATGCCATGCCCAAGTAAAGTTCTAGATTGCAAAATAAGAAAACAAAAAATGGTTAAAACAATTTCCAGTTTTTCTTCTAATTTACTACTTTACACGAAATAAGCCATTTTAACCACACTAGTTTGTTCTTATAATATGTGAACACAAACTGTGTATTCATAACTCCTTTCAAGTCTGAAATTTTGTGAGTCAAAGGCATAATTTTGAGTTAGAATTGACCAGAGGTTTTAATGTATCTAGATAAATGTTATTTTCTAAAATAATTTGCATATCACTACATGTTTTGCATTATAAATGTTATATTGATAAATCTTTTTAATGCTTAAATACAATATGCCTGTTACATTTAAAACATTAAAGTTCTGTACATATTCATGGGTAGCCTTCTATCTATAGACTCATTGAAATCTGTGCTCTTGGGTTAATGATTCTTCCTCTTGGAATTCAACTTTTAAATTGTGTTAAAAACACATTTTAGTAGTGGCATAAAGTGATTTTTTTTCCCTTGGGACATTTTCGGAGAGATTCCAAGACATAATTGGTAAATAATGCAGATAATCAAGCATAGAGAGCTTGTCTAATTTAAAATAATATATGCTGACAAAGCAATAAATATTTTGTGTATGTGTGTGTGTGTGTGTGTGTGTGTGTGTGTGTGTGTGTGTGTGTGTAGCTTATATTTGATTCTGGAAGCAATTCCAAAAGATTATTTGGAAAAATAAGGAAAAACCTAGTTAATGTTTTACCTGTAAAAATGTGTGGCATTGAGGAGAGAGATCCAAGATGGCCGATTAACAACAGCTCAGGATTGTAGCTCCCAGTGAAAGCGCAGAGAGCGAGTGGACGCCGCACTTTCAGACGAATTTTTGTTGCCCACAGACTAGGAGATTCCCGGCGGAGGAGCC
>CAUYLG010054670.1:0-12853 GCA_963573385.1 Cacajao melanocephalus | reverse complement strand
GCAGTTGCCCATGCTTTGTTTCCCCACTGACCAATCTACTGCCCTTACCCCCTATAAAACCCCACGCCCAGAACGGCCGGGCGCGACTTCTCTGGCCCTTTCTCTGGACCACAGAACCTCGCCCGGGAGCTGAATAAACTGGAATTTAGTTTTCCTTATACTGGCCTCAGTTTCCTAATTTTAAACTTGACATAAGCCTTACAACAGCCAATCAAGGAAATCATGAAAGAGATAGTGAATAAGGCAATAGGTTGGAGGTGAAGGTTTTAAACATACGGATCTTAGAGTAATTCAAGTACTAATAGACACCACATCAGAGAAATTAACAGAAAAGCACTTGAGGGAAATGAATGTTTTTGAACTAGTATCAGACAATGAGGAAGAAAATGTAAAAGAAGCAGTGCCAGAAAAAAAAAAAAAAAAAAAAAAACTGACATTAGACAATCTGGCTGAAGGGTTTTATTATTCAAAATTGTTTTTGACTTCTTTTATGACTTGGACCCTTCTTTTATACGGGCACTGAAGCTAAAGCAAATGGTGGAAGAATTGGTACCATATGGAGACATTTTTGAAGAAATGAAGAAGCAAAAGAACCAGAAAGAAATTGCAATGTAGTTCTGTAAAGTTATCCTAAGTATGTTTCTCATTCTAACTCCTCAATCTCTTGTGCCACTGCCACCTCTGAGACATCAAGAACAAACCCTACTCCTCTTTCTTTTCCTCCTCCTCAGCCTACTCAACCCATAAAGATGAGGATGAAAGACCTTTATGATATCCACTTCCACTTAATGAATAGCAAATACATGTTCCCTTCTTATGATTTTCTTAATAACTTTCTTTTCTCTAGCTTACTTTATTGTAGGAATATAGTATATGATACATATAACACACAAAATTTGTGTTGTTTACGTTATCAGTAAGGCTTCTGGTCAATAGTAGCCTACTAGTAGTAGTTAAGTTTCAAAGGAATCAAACTTATATGCAAATTTTTGTCTGCTCAGAAGGTCTGTGCCTCTAACCCCCCATATTGTTCAAAGATCAACTGTACCTAGAAAGAATGTAACCTTGGTGGCTTCACTAAGAATCTCTCAAAAAAAAAAAAGGAATCTCTCCTGGGACAGAGCTTATTATCTAAAGTTTCGTAGCCCATCCACTCCCAGTCGAAAGAGTTCATGGAATAAAAGGTTAAGTACAAAGTTGCAAGCAATTGTTTTTCTCCTGGAGCATGAGAGATTAAAAGCAAATAGAAGTACATAATTGTATATAGGAAATCTGTAACAAATACTGCATCATTAAGCCCTCTTATACAGTTCTTTATTTCTCCTAAGCCAGATAACACTGTATTTTACATAAGAAAATAAATTAATAAAAGAAAGAAAACATCATGACAGAACTCTAACAACCCTCCACCCTTATTTTTACACATAGACACTACACACACACACACGTGCACAGAAAGAGACATTCATTCATGCCCACATTATTGGCATCATAGTCTCTTCCTAAAAGCTCATAAATATACCTAAAATCTGTAGAATCCAAAATAAAAACTGTCACATTTCAATAGCCATTGGGGACTTTGAATAGACACAATATAATAATGTGAAATAAATTTTGTGTTTTGTCAATATGAATGTAAAAAATGTTAATACATGCTGATTTTATAAAATATATAGAATTTTCAAAGTTCTAGTACCCAAGAACCTTGCTATTTAATATTTCATTTCCTTCGGCTGAGTGCAGTGACTCGCTCCTGTAATCCCAGCACTTTAGGAGGCCAAGGCGGGTAGATCAATTGAGGTCAGAAATATGAAACCAGTCTGGCCAACATGGTAAAACCTCATCTCTACTAAAAATACAAAAATTAGCAGGGTATGGTGGGTGTACCTGTGGTCCAGCTACTCAGGAGGCCGAGGCAGGAGAATCACTTGAACCTGGGAGATAGAGGTTGCAGCAAGCCAAAATTTCACCACTGTACTGCAGCCTGGGGGAACAGAGCAAGACTCCATCTCAAAAAAAATTATTTCCTTATTTTTCCTTTTCTTTTCAAAATAAGGATAATGATCACTGGAAGGCTACAAGTGTGATCCTGATGAACTATGCAATCCTGTCTTCAGATACTAAGAATGAATTACAAGCAAGTGTATAAATTATTCTTTTGTTTAGGGCAAAAATCTTGATATTAAAGTACTAATTCAGATAGGAAAAATGAATTA
Organism: Cacajao melanocephalus; assembly: GCA_963573385.1. NCBI lineage: Eukaryota > Metazoa > Chordata > Mammalia > Primates > Pitheciidae > Cacajao > Cacajao melanocephalus. Next base: position 10,637 of record CAUYLG010054670.1, on the reverse strand, counting down.
CAAGCAAGTCTATATTCTTTTGCTTATGGCAGAAAAAAACCTTGATATTAAAACACCAAGTGAATTATTAATAATTATTAAAAGTGGGTGGTAGTCATTAACATTTATTGAGAGCTTTTTCTATGCCAAGCAGTGTACATTTGACTATGTTCTCATTTTTATTCACAACACTAGGAGGTAGGCACTGTGATTCCTATTTCGCAGATGCGCTAGAGGCTAGGCCTTTGTTCTTCCCACACAGATTGTAAGTAATGAAGCCAAGATTCAAACCCAGAGGGTCTAACTCCAGAGCATTCAGTGTTGCCTCTCAATGGCACTGAATCCTTATACACAAACCAACATATATTTTAGAAAATGTGAGTACATTCAAGGGTAAAGTTTAGAAAGTTTAAGAAAATAGTATATAATTTATTAAATAAGCATCACCAAGGCATATAGTCATTAGACTATCCAAGAGCAACACTAAAAAAAAAAATCTTAAAGGCAGCTAGAGAAAAGGGTCATATTATCTATTTAAAAATTGTTCAGACTAACAGCAGACTTCTCAGAAGAAACTCTATAAGCCAGAATCAGTTGGGAGCATATATTTACCATGTTTAAAGAAAAAAAGAATGCCAGTCAAAAATTTTATGTCCTGCCAAACTAAGCTTCATAAATAGGGAGAAGTAAAGCCTTTCCAAGACAACCAAATGCTAAGAAAATTAGTCATCACTAAACTGAACCTACAAGAAATGCTCAAAGGAGTTCTAAACATGGAAATAAAGGAGTGAAACTCATCAATATAAATGAAGGATGAGTATAACACTCATAGATCCTATAAAGCAATTGCAAAATCAAAACTCCAAAATGACTGGCTAACAATACCTTAACAGGTACAAAAGCTTGAGTATCAACATCAAACCTGATGCAGAAAAAGAATTCAATAAAACCCAACATTATGATTAAAAAAAAAAAAACCTCAACAGTCTAGGTACAGATGTAACATGTCTCAAAATAAAAACAGCCATATATGATTAACCCACAGTCAACCTCAGACTGAAAGGGAAAAAGTTGAAAGTATTTACCCCAAGAACTGGAACAAGAAAAAAGTCTATTCTCATCACTCCAATTAAACACATTGCTGGAAATTTTAGCCAAAGCAATCAGGCATGAGAGAGGAATAAAAGACATCCAAATTGGAAAAAGGGGAGTTAAATTATGTGTTTGCTGATGACATGATTATATACCTAGAAAACCTTAAAGATTTCTCCAGAAGAAACTTAGAGTTCATAAGTGACTTCATTACAGTCTCAGGATGCAAAATTAGCCTACAAAAATCGGTAGCATTTAAATATACCAATAACATTCAAGCTGAGAACCAAATTAATAACTCCATCTCAATTGCAACAGCCACACACACACACACACACATGCACACACACACACACATGCACACACACACACACACACACAGATACTTAGGAATATATTTAACCAAGGAAGTGAAAGATATTTGCAAGAAAAACTATGAAGCATTGATGGAAGAAATAGTAGACAACCCAAAAAAATAAAAAACATTCCATGCTTATGAATTGGAAGAATCAATATAGTTAAAACGACTATATTATCAAAACCAATCTACAGATTCAATGCATTTCCTTTCAAATTACCAATGTCATTTTTCACAGAATTAGAAAAACAATTCTTAAGTTCATATGGAACCCCCCAACAAAACCCAAATAGCCAAAGCATTATTTAGCAAAAACAATAAATCCAGAGATATCTCATTACTGACTTCAAAGTAAAGTATAAGGCTATAGTAACTAAAACAGTATGCTACTGATAAAAAATAGACACAGATATCAATGGAACAAAACTAAAATCCTAGAAATGAAGCTACATCCCCACAACCAACTGATCTTCAATAAAGTCAACAAAAATAAACAATGGGGAAAGAATACCCAATTCAATAAATAGTGCAGGGAAAACTGTCTTGCTATAAGCAGAGGAATGAAACTAGACCTCTATTTCTCACCATATACAAAAATTAACTCAAGATAATTAAATACCTATACTTAAGACCTGAAGATATAAAAATACTAGAAGAAAACCTGGAAATATTCTGGTTTTCTTAGGTAAATAATTTATTACAAAGACTCCAAAAGATGCAACAAAACAAAAATAGAAAATGAGACTTAATTAAACTAAAAAGCTTCTGGAAAGCAGAAGAAATGATCAAGGGAATAAATAAACAACCTACAGATTGAGACAAGACATTTGGAAATCAGGCCTCCAACCAAGGACTGGTATCAAGAATCTATAAGGGACTCAAACAATTGAACAAGAAAAAACAAACAACTCTATTAAAATCTGGGCATTGGGTATGAACAGACATTTCTCAAAAGAAGAAATAAAAATGGCCAGTAGACACATAAAACTATGCTCAATATCACTTAACATCAGAGACATAAAAATTAAAACCACATTGGGTATAATCTTATACCCATTATAATGGCTACTATTAAAAAGTCAAAAAACAACAGATGTTGGCATGGATGTGGAGAAAAGGGAACACTTATACACTGTTGGTGGGAAAGTTAATTAGTTCAGCCTCTATGGAAAAAAAGTGTGGATATATCTCAAAGAACAGAAAAATTGTCATTCAACCCAGCAAACCCACTACTGGATCTCTACCCCATGAAAAAGGATTCATTATATTTAAAAAAACCCTGCATTTATATGTTTATTGCCAGACTAGTCTACCAATGGTTGACTGGGTAAAGAAAACATAATATATACGTACACCATGGAATACTATGTCACTATAAAAAAGAATGAAATCATGCTCTTTGCAGCAATATGGATGGAGCTGAGGACATTATCCTAAGTAAACTAACTCAGAAGCAGAAAATCCAATACCACATTTTCTCGCTTATAAATGGAAGCTAAATAATGGGTAAATGTGGACATAAAGATGGAGATAGACTCTGGTGACTCCGAAAGGGGGAAAGGTGGAGGGAGATGAGGGTTGGAAAGTTACCAATTGTGTATTATGTTCAATAGTTTAGTGATAGATACACTAGAAGCCCCACCATTACACGTCTATTACCTATGTAAAAAACACATATACTCCTTAAACTAAAATACACTTTTTAAAAACTTTTTTTTAATAACTTATAAAAAATATTTATAAGTCAATATTATAAATCTCATGGAAAAATACCTGCCCTAGAGAAAGCAAAAAATAAGTTTAGCCACAATCTACATGATTTAAAGATTACTTATAATGATAACTAGCTTTTTAAAAAGCATCAATTTAATCAAGCCACTTATGCATTTTATGGTCTCTTTCTTTAATGTAGTTATCTAAGGTTTAGCTTGTTCACATTAATAATGTTTCTAAACAAAAACAAAACCAAACAATCCCTGGGGTTTTTTATATATAAAAAGTGGTGGACTGAACGCTTAGTACATTTCACTCCCTCTCAACATCTACAAAAACTACTAAAAGTGTATTTTTAAAAGAAATTATAATGTACAATAACAGATTGAATAGAAAATAAGACAGATTTTTATACAACTTTGATGGCTGGAAAACAGATAGGGGCAGTGACTAACTTGTAAAACAGCAGTGCGGAAAGCTGAAAAGCAACCCGTTAGTACCATGGAACTCTCAAGAGGATTAGCACGTCTTAAATAGAACAACTAAAAATAAGAGAACTGATTAAGACTTCAGAAGCTTTTAGACCCCTAGGTAGTCTTCTTACTTTATGTATCTGAAGAAATTCTTCCATTCCACATGGAGGAAGAAGCATGAAAAGTTATTCTCTAAAACGGTTTTCATAGAAGATGCCAATACTAGCAATTATTAGACATAGCTGAGCAGGAAAACAGTACTGAAGAGAAAAGGACTAAATGAAAGATTACCAAGGAAATGTAGACAGCTCCAATTTTATTATTGTTGGGGAGAACAAAAAATTTATCTTTTTTGTTAAATTCTGCATGTGGTGGCAAGTGAATTAAACTCACAAAAGACAAATTAATAAGAGGGGAAAAGGTCCATTCATATGCATAAAGAAGCCTACAAAAAAGCTCAGGACATGGTTAAAGTTAGAAGCTTAGAGGCTTTTCTGAAAAGAATAAATAGATTTCTTTAGAAAAGATAAATAGGTTATTAGGAGAGCAAAGGAAGACAGGAAGTTTTTTATTCTATTTGTTTATATGGCTGCAGTGGTTTCTCTATCTTCATCATGGCCATAACATTCTCCTGAAGAGGGCATTTATGGCAGCTTCATGTCTCAGAAGTTGCTGTTTTTCATCAGATAAGGGAAGTTCTAAGCAGGCTTTATTATGCATCTGTTGAATCTCAAATACCTTCAAGAAAAAAATAATTTTCATACCAAGTCTGCGGTTCTGAGCTGGTCCCCATATTATCACACTAGATACCAAGAACTCTGACCACCAAGCTCATACCACCCTCCACAGCAAGTTAGACATGAACATTTGACCACATCGGGATGAGACAGCCATGAAAAAAGGGCTCCCTGGAGAATCCTCAAGTGGCCTGCCCTGAGAGTTCAGGGTGGAGCTGCAGGAAGTTTGCCTTGTTTGCAGCCGGGTGGAGTCTCACCTCTCCTGTTCTAGGGTGGTAACCTAGGATACAATCTGTGGATGGGGGCCTACTAACAGGAACCCCTGTTACTTTGCTGTGTTGTTTTTCCTTTTTCCTTTTCACGCACTAAATTCCATATCCTTTTACCCTTCAAAGTGTCTGCGTGCATAATCTTTCCTGGCCATGTGACAGGAACTGGGATTTTCCTACAACAAAGATAGAGGAATCTAAAGATAACGAAGTGATGAGGGTTAGCAAAGAACCATCCAGCGTGATTACCTTTCAAGGAAACCCAGTCAACAAGCATACAGTTCTTCCAAACAAGCTTTTCACTGTTCTGCTCTTAAACATAAGCAAAAAATAAAAAATTACCAAATATTTGTTAAAAAATAAAAAACTATCACATAAAATATAGAAAGTACATTAAAAAATAAAAGAAATAATTGGAGAAGCATAAACTAAAAGAAGAGAAAAAATTTAGAAAACCATATTTAGTTAATATCTTCAGGAGATAAGAAAAGTTATTGCAACTACTAAATTGGAAAATGATATACTTCTGATATAAATCAAAACAAAAAAAATGAGCATTGAAAGTACAAGAGAATAGTGTGAAGTAGTAAAAATGTAATAGCCAAAAAAGGAAAATAATTTTTTAAAAAATATTAAGAAAAATGAAGCTGAGGAAATCTCCCAGAACTATAATAAAAAAGACAGAGACAAAAAAAATTAAGGCAGTTTCTTGTAAAAATTGAAGAACATTCCAGAGGGAACCAAAACAGAAGTTCTAAAATAAGATAACAGCAACAAAGGAAGAAAATTAATAATAAAATAATGCAAGAAACATTTTCAGAACTACTTGAATTTGTAGACAGACAGGGCCCACTTATGACCCTGCAAACAGACAAATATAAAACCAAACTAATAAGTACCTTTGTAAATTTTTAGACTATTAGGGTGAAAGAAGATCTTGAAAATCTCCGCAGGAAAATTTCCTTTTCAAAACAAGACTAAAATTAATAACAGGATTAAATTTGTTAAGAACAGCAATAAAAGCTAGGAGAGAATAGAGGAGTGCACTCTAAGAAATTTTTTTTCAAATTAGAATTCTACGCTAATTCACATTATCAATTTAAGGTAAAACTAGAATAAAAGCATGTCAGACATGAAAAATCTCAACAACAAAAATGCCTTGCATGCAGCCTTTCTCAGGAAGCTCTAGGAGAAAACATTCAATTAAAATGGAATAAAATAAGAAAGAAAAATGCCTCAAATCCAGGAAACAAAGGAGTCAAGATAAGATAAAGCTAGAGATACTCTAGCAGGGTGCTAGACGGAAGACTAAAATAATACATGTGCCTTAAATCAACTACTCAGGTTAACAGGGTTAGAGGAAGTAAGGTAATTCAACTGTTAAATGATGTGTAAAAGACAAGATGCCTGGAAGAAATTTATATCGCAAATATTACAGAAAGATAAGGAAACAGGGATTTAATATTCATGAATTTTTCTTCTATTTTATTTACAATGTCAGACCTATCTTAATGAGGTTCTACTGGCATTTATTCTTTTTTAATTTTCCTTAAATCTTAAGAACTGAAAATGGCATTAGAAGTTCCATTTTCAAATCTAAACAATACTAAATCGTTCACCCTCTCTATCAATGTTTTTCTTGTCAGCACATTTTACTGGGAAACAATTCTAATAATTAAAGATCTCTTTTTGGCTTTCCTGTGAAGAAAATTAAAATATTTCATCCCAAAATGCATTTATTTGACATATTTTGAAATGGCTGTCACTTGGCCACCCTGACAGAAGTAGTCTTCCAAAGCTGTCTTAAGTGGGGAAAAGCTGCCATCTGTAGAGAGTCTACATTAATGCCACCATGCCGTCCTCCCCTTTCCATACCTTTCACCTGGATCCAGAAGAGATTGAATCTGACACCTTTTGAAGTCTGAAAAGCAAGATTTTCTATCTATTCTCTCTGAGGGAGACTTTGTCTACATAATAAGCCCATCTTTGCTGATCAAGCTTCTTCCTTTCTTGCCATTAATCTGATTTACTTGTTTTGGCCATGCTCTGAGTCTGCATTCTTTACTGTGGCCTCAAGATGGTATGTAAGTTTCTATGCTATATTGGGAAGTAGGGTTATCATTCTGAAAGCTCATATGCATACATGTTAAATAAATTAGTATGCCTTTTCTCTTATTAATCAATATGCCTCATTTCAGTAACTTTTAGTGAACCTTTAGAAGGTCAAGAGCCTATGGCCACCATACCTCTTACTTCAAGGGTCTAGTCTTTTTTTCTGTGATCTACAGCATGGATTCCCCAACTGCTTGGCCGTGAAGCAGTACTGGTCCATAGCCTGTTAGGAACTGGGCTGCACAGCAGGAGGTGCACAGCTGCCAAGAGAGCGTTACTGCCCTAGCTACACCTCCGTCGGATCAGCTGAATCATTAGATTCTCATAGCAGTTCAAACCCTATTGTGAACTGTGCGTGTGAGGTCGTGTACTTCTTATGGGAATCTAATGCCTGATGATCTGAGGTGGAACAGTTTCACCCTGAAACCATGCCCCTCCACCAGCATCTGTGGAAAAATTTTCTTCCTTGAAACTGGTCCCTAGTGCCAAAAAAGTTGGAAACTGCTAATCTAAATAAAGCATAGTGTCTCTTATATATGGCAATCAAAACATGGCTGACTTCAAATACATCACTCCCTCTCAGTTTTTTTAGTGGATGCCTGAGGATCACAATTATCATCTTAATAGAAAATAATGTATTTCAATTAATAACTTAATGTTAATACTATATAAAAACATTTCTCCAATATATCTGTTTCCTCCTCCATCCTTTGTGCTATTATATGTTTATACATTATAAATGCATAAACACAGTTTTATAATGATTGCTTTATAAATTGTATTTTAAATCATGTAAAGGAATACAAGAGCTACAAAGAAAAGTTTATATTACTTTTTTTGTTTACCTACATAGTAACCTTTAGTAGTGCCCTTTATTTCTTCATATGGATTCAAGTTACCATTTAATGTCCTTTTATTTCAGCCTGAAGAACTCTTTTAGCATTTGTTGCAGGGCAGGTCTGCTAGCAGTGAGTTCTGTCAGATCTTGTTTTATCTGAAAAGTACCTTTATTTCTTCTCGTAGGAAAGTTTTGCTGAATATATAATTCTTAGTTGCAAGCACTTCAGCACTTTGGAGATGTCATCATTCTGTCTTCTGGCCCTTAGGAAAAGTTATCTGTTGAGCCATATGTGATAAGCCATTTTACTTTTGCTGCTATCAAGATTTTCTTATTTTGTTTGACATTTGTTGATTTGACTATGATGACTTTGGTTATAGATCTTTTTTAGTTTATTCTACTTGGAGTTCATTGAGCTTCTTGGATGTATAGATTCATGGGTATTCTTCATTAAATCTGGGAAGTTTTTGGTCATTATTATTTTATATAATATTTTGCCCATCTCCATTTCTTCTTTCCATTGAGGACATTCATTATGTCTATGCTGGTGTGCTTGGTAATATCTCACAGTTTTCTCTGTTTATCTTGTAAACCAAAAATAAAATTCTAAGCCCTACCTCCCACACTCCCCCACCCTCCACAAACCATCTAAATGGATCCCTCCTCTTGGCCAAGGGCATTCCAAAATTAACCTGAAAAATTAGTTCAGACCATGACAGAGCAGGAAAGAAGACATGTCTCATTTTACACTCTTTCCTTTTGGAATTCAGGAAAAGCAGACCAGCATTAACATCAACACAGACTGGAAGTCTGATAAGAGACATTTACAATATACTCTCTCTGAAGTCTGCTACTTGGATGCCTCATTTACATAATAAAACTTTGGTCTCCACAACCCCTTATATCATAACTCAAACATTCTCATCTATTGATTTCAGGTCTTCAGGTAATTACTTAACTCTCAACCAACTGCCAATCAGAAAATTTTAAAATCTACCTGTAACCTGGAAGCCTTCCCTCCAAGTTGCCCTGCCTTTCCAGATTGAACCAACATTCATCTAATAGTTACTGGTTGATGTATTATGTCTCCCTAAAAGATATGAAAACAAGCTGTACCCCACCACCTTGGTCACATGTCATCAGGACTTCCTGAGACTGTGTCACGAGCATGTGCTTAACCCCGGCAAAATAAACATTCTAAGTGTATTGAAGCCTGTCTCCAATACTTTTGGGTTCACAATCTTTCTTGATTTTTTTCTGTTCCTCAGACTAGAAAATCTTTACTGATATATATTAAAGCTAAATAATTGTTTCTGCTGCCACCTCAAATCTGTTGCTAATCTTTTCTGGTGAATTTTCCATTTAAATTATTATGTTTTCAACTCCACAGTTTAAATAAAATTTAAAATTTATTTTCAAATAAAGTTGGGTTTTCTGTTATTTCTATCTACTGATATTCTGTATTTGGTGAGACATAATTGTTATACTCTCCTTTATTTCTTTAGTCATGGCATCCTTTAGTTCTTTGAATACATTTATAATAACTTCTTTAAAGTCCTTGTTTACTAAGTACAACATCTGAGCATCCTCAGAGATATTTTCTGTTGGCTGCCTTTTTTTGTATGTATATGATAGATTTTCCTATCTCATAATTTTTGTTGGTAACTGGATATTTTAGATATTATACTGCAACAACTTTGGTATCATATTCTTTCCCTAATCTGAGGGTTTGTTGCTGTTGCTGTTATAGTTTCTATTTCCTTTCTTGTTGCTGCTTATTTTTTTAATGATTTTTCCTGAACTTATTTTGTCAATTCTGTATTTCCTGCAGCACCTGTGGCCACTGAGTTCCCTGCTAGCATTTGTTTAAGTTCTTGCTTTATGGCTAAGCCTGGCTTCCTCAGGTTCATATCTAGGTCGTTATAAGTTAGTAGTCAACCAGTGGTCACGCAAAGAAGTTAAGTTTATCTAAATGTCTACCAACCCTTTCCAAGGGAAACTGTATGAGAAGGCATCTCTTCAAAATTCAGGCAGCCTACAAAAGAGTTGTATTTCTTACTTGTTATTTGCACAGGGCCTCAAGTTTAGACAGGGGTGAGTAAATGAGACCTCTTCCTTTCTCAGGTCTTTCTTGAACATGCAGAAAGCTGTGAGTATAGCCATCCTGATCCCAGGACTCTTATATTGAATTTTTTCCAAGTTCCCCTATGGTCATTCAGTTCTTTAAGACTTTCTTTTAAATTTTTTATCAGGCTCTTGTTTCTCCAACTGAAATCACAGTCTGAGGTGGCTTGCATATTTTCCAGCAAACTGATATTATTTTCAGATTGCTATTCTCAAGGGATAGGGCTTTTGCACTGTGCTGTAAGCTTTAGGTCAAGCCAAATAGCCACAACACTCTGGGGATGGAGATTTTCCAAGAAGTTGCTGGTACAGACAACATATTGACTGCACTTAGGGGATGGAATTTTTAAAATAACAGTGAAAGAGATCATTCCTCACTCTAAGCTGCAAGGCGATTGAGCTTTCATAAGCTACCACACCACTGAACTAGGGATGGAGGAATGATAGAACTAGAGCCACATTTTAAAATACCATAGGCCCTGCCTTTTTATGAAAGTTTGGTAGTTTCTCACAGATAAATGATCTGGTTTGTTTAATGACTTTGGTTGATTTTCAGAGTTGTGAGGTGGTGAATTTTAGTTACTTTATCATCTTTTCCCACTGTTTTTATGGTGGAACAAGCTCATCAAATTCTTCACGCATCATTTCAGAAGTCCGTCCTTTATTAAGCACCTATATCTTCTCTGGGCTAAGTACCTCTAATTGCCTATAAAATTTAGCACCATAAGAATGAAAGTTCAATTTGTTTGGTCACAATTGTATCATCAGCAACTAGCACGGTCTCCTTCCTTCTATGTGAAGGAAACAAAATCTCAAACAGAGATTTAGGTAGGAAGGTAGGTAGATGTCTAGATGGGTAGAGGGAGGGAGAGAGAGAGAAGAGAGAGAGGAGAAAAGAGAAAGAAAGAAAGAAAAAGAAAGAAAGAAAGAAAGAAAGAAAGA
>CAUYLG010054669.1:0-11525 GCA_963573385.1 Cacajao melanocephalus | reverse complement strand
GTGATTCTCTTGCCTCAACCTCCGGAGTAGCTGGGATTACAGGCATGCGCCACCACATCCAGTTAATTTTGAATTTGTAATAGATGGGGTTTCTCCATGTTGGCCAGGCTGGTCTCAAACTCCCGACCTCAGGTGATCCACCCACCTCAGCCTCCGAAAGTGCTGGGATTACAGGCATGAGCCACTGCGCCTGGCCTTCGTATGTTCTTTCTTGATTTTCCATCAAGCTTCCAAGGATGTTCAGGCCACACACTCCAGAACAGACACCGGAGAAGCTGGGCTCCATCACAGAGGCTAAATTTAATACACTCCTGCTTGGCAACAGCTGGAGCATGGAAGCTCTGCACATCAATGCAGAGCCTGCAAAACTCTCCACACCGCCTGCCTCTGTTAACCTAGCCACCTGGGCTTCCTCGCCCTGTCTTAAGCTGAAGCTCCTCCCTGGGACTTACTCATACTGACACACAAGCATCTTCTAAATAGAAAATTTTGGTAGAGAATGAGTAAGGTAAACTCACGTTATCAGGATATTAGGAGAGGCCCAGAGACACAAAAAGAGCACATTTAGGTGCCTCTCAACTTTGCATTAAAGTTTTAAAAATAGAGGGCCTTGATTTCAAGCACAAGTGATTTTTTTTTTTTTTTTTTTTTTTTGAGACAGTTTCACTCTTGTTGCCCAGGCTAGGGTGCAGTGGTGCGATCTCAGCTCACTGCAACCTCCGCCTCCTAGCATCAAGCAATTCTCCTGCCTCAGCCTCCCAAATAGCTGGGACTACAGGCATGTGCCACCATGCCCGGCTAACTTTTTGTATTTTTAGTAGAAACAGGGTTTCATCAGGCTGACCAGACTGGTCTCAAACTCCTGACTTCATGATCCACCTGCCTCAGCCTCCCAAAGTGCTGCGATTACAAGCATGAGCCACTGTGCTGGGCCGGAGAAGGGATTTTAAACTACAATTTATTATTCAAATAGCGAACACTTACACTGAGTTTCTAAAAAATCAAGAAAAAGATGAGTGAGACATCCAAAGAGCATGGGGACCTAGCAGGCATTTTTGCTAGCTCTCCATCTGCCCTGATGGATGACTAAATTCAGACCTGACTCTCCAGTTTTCACCATTTTCTTCTGACTGGGTGTTTAGACATTCCCAGAGTGAAGGGATGGGGCTAAAATCACCCATCTATCAGCCACCTGCCCCACCCCATCCCACCCTGTCACTTATCACAAAATCCTAAAATACAGATATGGTCTTAGAGGTCACCAGTCCCAACCTAATGCTTGGAATCTCTTCAGTGTGTCCCATCTCCACCCACCTGGGCCACTTGAGGTCAACAGTCTCTCTGATCACACTGAGTCCAGTGACCAAGCCCACCACTACCCTTCAGAAATAGATCTGCTCCAAGGAAATGTTTCCTCTTCCCTACACAAACAGGAACAGAGTGGGAGCACCATGTGTGTTGACTCCAACGGGATGATAGACTGTTGTTGATACAAGTGTCACAGTGTTAATCTAGCTGAGATGCGAAGCCCTAAACTAGTGATTCTAGGCTTCCCAGAACAGAGGAAGACTGATGACACTTCAGTGTCTAAACAACTTTCATTGACAAAGAGAAAGCGACAACTAGGGAAGTTAAGGGAGCAGGGAGGGAGGATGCCACTCAATGAAAATATTTCTTCCAGAGAATAGGCAGCACTATCAATGCACTAAGAATGTGACCTCTATTTAAAATATTTCTCAAAGCCAGGCAGGGTGGCTCACGCCAATAATCGCAGCACTTTGGAAGGCCAAGGCAGGAGGACTGCTTTCAGGCCAGGAGTCCAAAACCAGCCTGAGCAACATAGCGGGACCCTGTCTCTACTAAAAATTTGAAAATTAGCTGAGCATGGTGGTGCACCTGTAGTCCTAGCTACTCAGGAGGCTGAGGCAGGAAGCTCCCTGAACCCAGGAGATCGAGGCTGCAGTGAGCCAGGATCACACCTCTGGGCTCCAGCCTGGGCAACAGAAATAAAAATTAAAATAAAGAAAGAAATTTGCATTAAAAAAAAATCTCAAGATTGATATTCAGTTATATTTATCATGTTCTTTCAAGAAACGGGAAGAATAGACATTATAGAAATAAAATATCTTTTTTTTTTTTTTTTTTGAGACAGCCTAGCACTGTTGCCAGGGCTAGAGTGTAATGGCGCGATCACGGCTCACTGCAACCTCCGCCACCCAGGTTCACACGATTCTCCTGCCTCAGCCTGCCAAGTAGCTGGGATTACAGGTGCCTGCCACTGAGCCTGATTAATTTTTTGTATTTTCAGTAGAGAGAGGATTTCACTATGTTGGCCAGACAGATCTCGAACTCCTGACCTCGTGATCCGCCCGCCTCGGCCTCCCAAAGTGTTGGGATTACAGGCATGAGCCATCGCACCTGGCCACCTTTTTATGCTTTTAAACAGATATTTGAGTCCAATCATGGAAAAGTGGGAAAAAAAGTCACAAAACCTGTCCTCAAAAAGCCCTCCAACCTGTTAGGTTGGGGAGAGAAAACTAAGGCAGATAAAACAATTAAAAAACAATAACTAGTGTAATTATGGGTTGTTACTTATGTAACAATTACTAGTGTAACTTTGAGTTCCAAGGATAAGATTTCAGAAACAAGGATTATGTTCCCTTTGTAGCTCTACCTTGACTAAACCCAGAGAACAAAACATTCCCTTCTTTATCTCCTCAATGTATCTTCTTTATCAGCAAATGGATTTCCTTTCAGAGAGTTTAAGACCTTGTGGGTCAAGGCTACCTGCCCAGTTCAGGCTAGAAGGAAACAAAGGGAAATAAATGAGGTCACCCATCCAGCATCGCTCCTTCCCAAATACCTCCTCCTCAAATGCAGAGTAACTGTCATTGCAAGACAGTTGTGCAGACATGTGTTTATAAACAAGAGTCCATGACCTCCAACCTGGTGTCATGTCTCCTCCTTTAACTCCAGGGAAAATTCATCTCACGCCCCTTCCCTCTCAAGGGGAGGTCCCCAGAGACAATGCAAGATGTTCTCACCAGGGAACAGTCCACCTTGCTGGGCCTCCTGTCAGTTTCTCTCATCTTCAGTGAAATGTCACAGACATTACAGAATTTTATTTTTGCCATCTTTGCTGGAGGCAGGACCTGGCACTGCTTTTGCGACCCCCACCCCCACCCAGCAAATGTTTATTTCTACTAACATGTTGGAAGGCAGGAAGATAACTTGGCATTCAAGCAACCATATCAGGAAACTCAAGGAGGAACCTGACTCCTTTCTTAGAGCCTGATGTCACCATTATTCTCCCGGTTCCTGGCCACCGTCAATGCCACCAGGGCAACCTCATCTGGGAGGGTCTCCTATGAATTCACACTGAAAAGGAGATGACTTCCACGGATTTCAAGAATAGCTAATATTGATCTACCCGAAATGTGCTGCCGAGCAAAGTTCTCTCTACACATCATTTCCTTAACCCTCTCACCAGCACTTTGCAGACAAGGAAATTGAGGCTGAGACATTCCGAAACTTGGCCAAGATCGCCCAGAGGCCTGGACAGAGATGGAATTCCAAAAATCCCAAAAATCCCCAAATCCCTGCTCTTCATCGTCAATGCTATTCTGTCTCTGGCAAATGGAAACCAGCTCAACATACTAAAGCATATTTGTGTGGCTATGAAACCCCCAGAGGAAGCAGGGCCACAAAGATTAACGAAGATCTACAAATCAAATTGTGGGGCACCCCAGAGCCCAACTGTATGAGCCCCCCAGTGGGCACACACCTGGACGCCTCGTGGTGGAAGCAAGGCGCCTTATGATCCACACTGAGTCATCAGCTGTCCCCACCAGCTGGTCAGCCGCACTTTGTGTCCCCAGAACCAGCCTCCAAGATCCTGGACCCCTGGCCTGGAAATGTAAGTGGCAGGCAAATGTTTCTAGAAGACACTCTCCTGTCTGTTCACTCATATACTCAAGCCTTAGAAAACCCAGAACACAGCAGGACTGGCTTCATTCCTGAGTAATACATTCAGAGGTTAAAATAAATAAATAAATGATTCCTAGTGACTATCAAGAACAAGAAACAGGACTTAACAGTTCTGGCTCCAAGTCAATCACAGCGCCACTGACTTACGCCCCACAGAGCAGCAACCATGGCTAATTTCTCTCCAGATGGCGGCTTGTACTTTTCCAGGCAGAATCTCATCTCCCCAAGCCTCACCTCACCTTTCTACGGCTCTTTGTGTTTTCCCAACGTCCTCTCTCTGCACAGAGGGCTTTGCAACACCTCCAAATTTACTGCCACCCACAGATTTAATTAGCAGACTGTTTACTCCCCCCTTCTCCGATTGGAATATCTTAAGTAAAACCAGGCCTCCACTGAGCCCGTGGGTACTCCACCCTGGGCCTCTGTCCAATCAGCTCCCCAGTGAAAAACAGTGTTTGCCCAGCTCCAACCGTAGGGTTGGCCCTGGTCCAAGGCAGTTCCATGCTGGGAGCCAGCCACTGGTGCCATGCAAGGGCTGCAACCCTGGGGTCTGCCTAGTAAGAGAAGACTATATGGAAGGAAAGGCAAACGTGACCAAAGGAAAAACATAAAACGACACCCTGGTAAGCAAGGCGTTTTTGGTAAAAGTCAGGGTACAGAGACAAACCGGCTGGGCATACATTTCTCATGACTTCCCCATGTGATGCCTATCATAAAAGAAAAAGAAGAGTAAGAAACAGTGGAATAAACTACAGAAGGGAGTGAGATGGTGAAATAAACGGACAAAGGAGGATCTAAGAGGACCCAGAGGAGGAAGGAGTGCAGGAGAGAAGGGAAGAGAACAATCTGCTTTTTTTTTTTTTAACTCACCACTAACTATACCAATTAAAAACCGCTAAACTGAATATCCATTTTATGTTCAACAATACAAGAGTTAAAAAAAAAAAATACAAGATGCCTCCTTGGGAGAAACAAATCAACAGCAAGAGAAACAAATATGAAACCAACAGAAGGCCAGGCACAGTGGCTCACGCTTATAATCCTAGCACTTTGGGAGGCTGAGGCAGGTGGATTGCTTGAGCCCAGGAGTTTGAGACCAGCCTGGGAAACAAAGGGGACCCCCATCTCTATGAAAAATACAAAAATTAGCCAGGCATGGTGGCATGCGCCTGCATGGTGGCATGTCCCAGCGACTCAGGGAGCTGAGTTGGGAGGATTGGTTGAGTCTGGGAGTTCCAGGCTGCAATGAGCCATGATTGCACCACTGAATTCCAGCATAGGTAAAAGAGCAAGACCCTGTCTCAAAAAGAAAAAAAGAAACCAACAGCAAGAATGCAAACAGGCCTATAGTTCACTCTTCAACGGAGCCATTTAATGATGCAAGGACCGACACGCTATCTCTGGCTGTGGAGTAGGAATGGAGGAGATTAAACAGAAGCACCTCCCTGGTCCTACTAAAACTAGGCACAGCCTTGGCTCACACACCAAAACAGCCCAATGCTGATTACTAATTACACACTTGACCAACCAACATATAAAATCTCTTCTTGATAGGCTAAGCCTCCCTCCTAATGCTATGCTGCTTGCTTTTATGCCCTTCATTCATTTTTCCTGACCTATTTTAGGGTTTTATGAGTACTCTTACTTCTTTATTCTTAGACTTTTAAAGAGGAGTCAAGCAATTAAATACACAGAGCTAGTGTTACCCACAATGGGCAGTGATACAATGTCTACCTAATCTTCTAAATATGCCTAAATTAATTTTGCACAGAGAAAACTCCTATCTCCAATAGGCTAGTCATGAAAGCTCATTTTTGGAAACCACTTAGCCTTGTACTTTTTAATCTCCCCACACTCTAGCTTCAAACATGCTTTGGTGGGTGACAGGGCCCATCAAAATTAAGAGATTCCTGAAATAAGAGAAATTTCCCCATCCTATCCAGCCTGGGCAATGTGGCCAAACCCCATCTCTACAAAAAATTAGCCATGTGGTGGTGCATGCCTGCAGTCCCAGCCACTCAGGAGAGGGAGGTGAAAGGATCCTTATGCCCTGGAGGTCACGGCCATAATGAGCTGTGATCACACCACTACACCCCAGCTCAGGCAACGAAGTGCAAAAAAAAATGTACCCACTCTAGCAGGTGATCCCAGCAAGGTAGGTGGACACCCTTTCTTTAGGCCAAAGGAAAACATAATTTTAAATTTTCTAGGCCAGGCATAGTGGCTCACGCTGTAATCCCAGCACTTTGGGAGGCTGAGGTGGACAGATCACTTGAGGCCAAGAGTTCAAGATCAGCCTGGCCAACATGGTGAAACCCTGTCTCTACTAAAAATACAAAAAAATAGCTAGGCATGGTGGCAGGTGCCTATAATCCCAGCTACTCGGGAGGCTGAGGCAAGAGAATCGCTTGAACCTGGGAGGCGGAGGTTGCAGTGAGCCAAGATCACGCCACTGCACTCCAGCCTGGACAACAGAGTGAGACTCTGTCTCAATAGTAATAATGAATTTTCTAGTAGACAACTGTTTTAAAAAGTTAAAAGGTTAAACAGAATTTAATAACCTACTTTATTCAACCAGGCATCACAGATATTATCATTTCAACATATAATCAACACAAAAAAAATTATTCATGTGGCTGGGTGCAGTGGCTCACACATGTCATCCCAGCACTTGGGAAGGCCAACCCAGGATGATCACTTGAGGTCAGGAGTTCAAGACAAGCCTGGGCAACATAGGAAGACCCTCTCACTACATTTATTTATTTATTTATTATTTTGAGACAGAGTTTTGCTTTTGTTGTCCAGACTGGAATGCAATGGCGTGATCTCGGCTCACCACAACCTCCGCCTCCAGGTTCAAGCGATTCTCCTGCCTCAGCCTCCCAAGTAGCTGGGATTACAGGCATGCACCACCATGCCTGGCTAATTTTTGTATTTTTAGTAGAGACGAGGTTTCTGCATGTTGGTCAGGCTGGTCTCAAACTTCCGACCTCAGGTGATCCGCCTGCCTTGGCCCCCCAAAGTGCTGAGATTACAGGAGTGAGCCACCACACCCGGCTAATTTTTATATTTTTAGTAGAGACGGGGTTTCTCCATGTTGGTCAGGCTGGTCTCGAACTCTGAACCTCAGGTGATCTGCCTGCCTTGGCCTCCCAAAGTGCTGGAATTACAGGAGTGAGCTACCACGCCCGGTCCCAGTTTTTTTTTTTAATTAGCCAGGTATAGTGGTGCACACCTGTAGTCTCAGCTACCAGGGAGGCTGAGGTGACAGGATCACTTGAGCCCAGAAGTTCAAGGCTGCAGTGAGCTGTGTTCATGCCACTGCTCTCCAGCCTGGGTGAAAGAGCAAGACCCTGTCTCTAAAATAATAAAATAAAAAATTATTGGTGAGATACCAAACATTCTTCTCTTTCTTCTGGAGTCTTTGATATCGGATCTGTAGTTTATGCTGACAGTACTTCCTAATTCAGACTATCCACATGTCAGCGTAGTGGGTAGGACAGCTACAGACCCTCTGATTGTATGTGTGGACAGCAGGGAACAGTTAGATAAAGAAGTTCCGAATATGAGGAATCCGGAGTCTTTTAAGTGCCCAATTACAGGATGTGCTCAGTTCTCCTTTCACACAGCTCCTCCAAGGGACACACGTGACCTGTGGTCATTCGGAAATACCTGCCTGGCATCAGGAGAACCTCTCCAGGACTCTGAGTTTCACATCCAAAACCTCACCCACTCCATATAATGGAAAACACAATGAAGAGAAAGCAAGTACCTCCTAGATACGAAAAATCATGCTAGGGGCTGACACAAGACATATTCAAACTCACCATTAACATCTAAGAAAAAAAGACAAGTATTAATATTTAACCAAGGAGATAGAAAACTAGGGTATTCATGGATGGCGTGAGAGCCAGATTGCACTCTGTGTACTTCATTATAATCTTTTCATCCTGAAACCATGTAAAGACATTATTTATCCAAACAAATTAAAGAAAACTTAAAAACAATGTTTTGGAGGCAAAAATTACAAATGGATGAATCTCACAAACATAACAGTGAACAAAAGATACCAAATACAATCAAATACACCCTGTGTGATTCCTTACTATCAAGTACAAAAATACATCTATGGAGTTAGAAATCAGGATTGGGAGCCAGGTGTGAAGGCCAGGCGCAGTGGCTCATAACCTGTAATCCCAGTACTTTGGGAGTCCGAGCCAGGTAGATCACTAGAGGTCAGGAGTTCGAGACCAGCCTAGCCAACATGGTAAAATCCTACCTCTACTAAAAATACAAAAATTAGCTGGTGTGGTGGCACCTTCCTGTAGTCCCAGCTACTCGGGAGGCTGAGGCAGGAGAATCGCTTGAACCCAGGAGGCGGAGGTTGCACTAAGCCAAGATCGCCCACTGCACTCCAGCCTGGGTGACAAAAGCAAAACTCCGTCTCAAAAAACAACAAAAAAAAGAAATCTGGATTGGGGTTATCCTAAAGCAGAGGCTGACAGGAAAACTTCTGGGGTCTCAGCATGTTCTGTTTCTAGATGCATGTGCTGGTTACATGGTTGTATGCTATTTGTAAGAATTCACCAAGCCGTACAAGTACAGTAACATATACTTTTCTGTACATATGTTATACATAATTTCAATAATTATTTAATTAAATAAATAAGTGGCCAGGTGTGGTCACTCACGCTTGTGATCCCAGCACTTTGGGAGTTTGAGATGGAAGGATTGCTTTGGACCAGAAGTTAAAGACAGCCTGGGCAGCACAGTGAGACCCTGTCGCTACAAAAAATTTTTAAAATAGCCGTGTGTCGTGGCATGTGCCTGTAGTCCTAGCTACTCAGGAGGCTGAGGTGGGAAGAGACCATATCTCTATATAAATAAAAAAGTTTTTTTTTTAAGTAAATATAGAGCTGGGCGTGGTGGCTTATGCATGTAATCCCAGTACTTTGGGAGGCTGAGGCAGCCAGAACACAAGGTCAGGAGTTTGAGACCAGCCTGGCCAATATGGTGAAACTCTGTCTCTACTAAAAATACAAAAATTAGCTGGGCGTGGTGGCACATGCCGGTAGTCCAAACTACTTGGGAGGCTGAGGCAGAAGAATCGCTTGAACTCAGGAGGTGGAGGTTGCAATGAGCCCAGATAGCACCAGTGCACTTCAGCCTAGGTGACAGAGCAAGACTCCAACTAAAAAAGCAAAAAACTTTAAAAAAGAAATAAGTACATACATAATGTTAGTGTATAGCTTCCTATCTGTAAAATGGGGATGATATCACCCTGTTTACAGCAAAGCTCTCCTGCCTGAGGCTGCCCAGAATTCCAAGGGAGAAACACAGAACACTGTCATCATTCAGGTCCAGTGTCATGGACATCCATGTCACATGCTCTAAAAGAATTTTTCCAAAAGAAATATGGACATGACAATGTTTTCATTCGTGATCTTGGTTTCAAAAGAGATTTGGCCCCCATTATCAAAGCCTGAAATTTTAGCTGCAAGTAAAACGGGGAGGGGTCCCTGAAAACATTTTTATGCGTTTCTCGCTGAAACAAAAGACCAAAAATGGACTTTCCCCAAGAAGTGGCGGGAGGAGGGGCAGCCTGCACACATCGTCCATGCACGGCCCCTCACTCCAGCCACCTACTATGCCTCCCGTAATGGAAACACCAGATTTAAACAGGTGTCGTAACCGTAAAGGGGCCCCATAAATGGGAAACCCAGGAGGCCTTTCGGAGCTGGCCAGCTGGTGCCGGGAGGGAGGGCTCCAGACCTAAGTGGTCCCCAGACTTCCGGAGTCTGCTATCCTTCACCTCACACACTCTTAAACGTCCATTTGCCTCCAAGGGCACACACACACCACATACATTACATCTCTCAACAGGAAATTTCGTCCATTCTTAAATGGTCTCACCTACATAAAATACCTTTGACAGAGTAATCTGAGGCACTGGATTGTATTAAATGACAGAGGAAGAGGGAACGGGTTAGTTATTCTATACTAAACAGTCTCTACTAAACAGACTCTGCTCAGTGTCGCAGTCACATGGACACTCCGGACTGCTTGGCAGAGGGACACAAAATGAGAAGGGGAAGGGGAACACGGTGGCCTTGACAGACGCAGAATTAAGGTGAGAGCAAGAATCAATGAATCCCAGCCACATAACCACCCAGGCGCTGCTTTCAGTTGAGAGTGGATTTCATCGCATCCAGGTGATGTGGATTCATTGATGAATCCTGTCAGTGATCTAATCTCTCTGCTTCTCCAATTTTTCATCTGTAAAATGGGGTAACAGTATTCACCTTTTGAGGACTCATTAAAATTAATGATAACATGTAAAGTATCAAAAAGGCCCAGTGCAAGCTGGGAACAGTGGTACGCACCTGTAATATCTGCTACTTGAGAGGCTGAGGCAGAAGGATTACTTGATCCCAGGAGTTAAAGACCAGCCTAGGCAATATAGTGAAACTTTGTCTCAAAAAAAAATTTCAGAAAAAAAATTTTTAAGGCCTAGAACAAAGGAAACGATCAAAAAAAGGTAGTGAGTACAGGCCAGGAGTGGTGTCTCACACCTACAATTCCAGCATTTTGGGAGGCCCAGGTGGGAGGATCACCTGAGGTCAGGAGTTCAAGACCAGCCTGGCCAACATGGTGAAACCCTGTCTCTACTAAAAATACAAAATTAGCTAGGCACGGTGGCGTGCGCCTTCAATCACAGCTACTCGAGAGGCTGAGGCAGGAGAATCGCTTGAACCCAGGAGACGGAGGTTGCAGTGAGCCGAGATTGCACCACTGCACTCCAGCCTGGGCAACAAGAGTGAAACTCTGACTCAAAAATAAAAAATAAAAAAAGGCAGGGAGTACAGTGGTCATAGTCGTAAATAACACTTACAAAAGTATTCATGCAGTGGCTCATACCTATAATCCCAACACTTTGGGAGGCTGAGGCAGGAGGATCGATTAAGTCCAGGAGTTTGCGACCAGCCTGGTCAACATACAGAGACCCCATCTCTGCAGATGAGGCACTCTTAATGTCCAGGCTGCTCACTTCTTAAACTTCTGGTTCATAGAAAGGACCTCAGAAACTGTCTCACAGACGGGAATCCAAAGACAGTTGTTCATAGTTTTCTTTTGTTTGTTTTTACTCTGAGGCATGTGAATGATTTAAGTGATAAGATAATGCTAGTGTTTTGTAAAAGTTTAAAACAATGTTTAAAGTAATAAACACAGAAAGTCAAGTCTACCTGAAAAGTAAAGAAATGGAGAAGGGGGCTGGTGTGTCATCCCAGCACTTTGGGAGGGTGACGTAGGTGGATCACAAGGTCAAGAGATAGAAACCATCCTGGCCAACATGGTGACACCCCATCTCTATTAAAAATACAAAAATGGGGCCGGGCGTGGTGGCTCACGCCTATAATCCCAGCACTTTGGAAGGCAGAGGCGGGTGGATCACGAGGTCAGAGATCGAGACCATCCTGGTCAACATGGTGAAACCCCGTCTCTACTAAAAATACAAAAATTAGCTGGGCATGGTGGCG